>QVRM01005906.1:180000-225483 GCA_003439945.1 Dermanyssus gallinae | reverse complement strand
ATATATATATATATAAATTAACTTTAGGGATGTCAGAAAAATAAATAATAATATCATCTCATTCTATAAACCTTGAGATTGCTCTATGCTCCGCACACATAAACAACACATTGGTCTATAAATGCCTATTGACGCGGAGTCAGTAAGGCGCAGGCGACATCTTGACGCCATATTATAGGCCAGTCGACCGGGCCTCTTGACCACATTGTTGGCAGTTTGGACAAATGTTCAATCAACGACGTCTGCATCAGAACGCCATTTCGTTTAGCATAACATTGAATGTTTTCTATATTTGATCTCCTTAAAACAGCTAAACTATTGAACGTTGGCCACAAATAACATTTCTACACACTAAACCACGACTCTATTCTGTAATGATTGTCGCGATAGCAACGAAATGTAGACTTAACATGTCAACTGTTGTTAGTTTTTTGTTAAATTAATTTACTAGTAACACTTGAGGATGGGACACGCAAGTATCTGATTGGCTAAAACTCATCTTGAACAATGTCTCGTCGCTTATAACGAGAATGCACTTAAACTTGCACAATGTCAATAAACTTAACTGGAAGACTTTGCATCTTAATCAAGTTACCGTTAACTTCCGAAACTCTCGCTGAATTTTTTTGCCACTACAACACGTTTCTCAGAATGATAAAGACTCTGTCAGTTCTTCAACACAAAACCGTGCGGGCCAAAGTGCCGTTTTAGTCAAACATTTTTTCAACATTTACGTGCCTATAGCCGAAGCAGTCTAGCGAAGGGCTACTAACGTAACATGACGCGTCTGAAAGCCCCGTCGATATTTCTAAGTATAACATTACTGAAACGTTCTCCTGTCTAATGTTCAAAAAGTCCTGACCTTGCTGCATTTTTGGCCGGGTGGCTTACAATTGTTTTTCACCGAGCTGATGCAGTTAGGGATTTACATTTAGACAATATCGTACCCTAAGACTATCTTAGGTTTTAAGGTCGTTTCAGTTCAAGCTAGAAACATACGTTAAACGTGCAATCATCCTATCTCACGGCGCACTGCGTGCTTGCTTCAAACTTATTTGGCGTACTTGAAGCGTCTTCCTATTTGACGCCATTTTTTCGTCGTCGTGTGATTCATGACCCTGAAAGATGCATACGCAGTATGGCGTGTTTGTCCTCCTTTTAACTAAAATTGTCGCCTGTTTACCAGCCTAAGCTGAAGAAGCACAATACTATACTAGTTGCGAGAATACAGGCATTCTTATAAAGCATGCGTTATTGAAACGTTCGCTTTCAAACATTTTTCCCTGAATCATGTTTTTAAAATGACAACTTGAATGTTCTACGTCAGTTCAAGCAAGACGGACATGCACTTCTCTGATACTACACCAGGTAGCTTGTCTGGAGCGTCTATAGTAGATGCTAATATTTATATAACGAGTTGACCATATAGAACACTGGACAACTTGGAACACCAAATCAGAACAATGCGACCTAAATAAACCCTAGTCAACGCGTCAACGGAGAACCTTATAATGAAGCATGTTATGTATTTGCAACTTTTATAGTAGACGCTCATATATGTATATATATATATATATAGAAAAAATTGTGATGATTATTATATATATATATATATATATATATATATATATATATATACAGGTAGTTCAATAAGTTCTTAGAATGAAACCAAGGATTTTCCAAATCATGTTTTTAAATTTATCTTATTCGATATACTCCCCGAGATGCTCAATACACTTTTCCCACCAAGATTTCAGAGCTTTTATACCTCTTAAGTAGAATTCCGCGTCTTTAGACTGAAAATAGGCATTGACAGCAGCCTTAACCTCTTCATTGCTGGAAAAACGCTTTCCACCGAGACTATTCTTCAAATGTCCGAAGAGGAAATAATCAGAGGGGGCCAGGTCTGGAGAATAGGAAGGTTGTTCAATAAGTTCGAACCTCAGTTGGGCCAGTTTTGCCGATGCTTGCCGGGACTTGTGTGCAGGAGCATTGTCCTGGTGAAACAGGACAACCTTCTTCTGCAAAGCGGGCCGTTTCACGATGAGTTCTTGCTAAAGGCAGTCTAACAGTCTTGCCTAATATTCTCCTGTGATCGTTTTACCGCTCTCAAGGTAGTCGACCAGCATTATTCTACGTTGGTCTTAAAAAACTGTAGCCATCACCTTTCCGGTCAATGCCGTTGTCCGCACTCTCTTCGGAGGTCCTTCATCAGGTGCACACCATTGGCAAGATGCTTCTTGGGTCTCGGGAGTGTAGTGATGGACCCAGCTTTCATCGACGGTCATGAATCTGCGCCAAAATCCGACGGATTGTTTCGACATCTTGGCCAAATTTCGCTGTGAAGCGAAAACAGGCGCGTTTTTTTGGCCTTGGTTGAGCAAATGCGGCAGCCATTTTTCTCTGAGCTCTTTCATCTTCAAGTTTTCGTGCAGGATGAAATGCACACTACCCAAACTGATCCCCAAGGCCTCCGCTATCTCCCTAATGTTCACTCGCTTATCTGCGGCAACGATTTTCCGCACCTTTTCCACGTTTTCCTAATCAGTTGCCGTTTTTGGGCGTTTTGAACGTAGTTCATCCCGGTGCTCCTGCGACCTCTTTTTAACTCATTAATCCAGTTGGAAACAGTGGCAAAACATGGCGCAGAGTCACCGTACACCTCGTCTAACTCAGTTTTCACTTGGGTCGCATTCCAACCTTTGAAATAAAATGCTTGATAACCACTCGAAACTCTTTTTTCTCCATTTTTCAAAATCACGCCGATACGTTGCACGGGAAAAGCGATCAAACGAAATCGCAACGGCCAATCACCATAATATTTTGACTGCTGGCAGTCGAAAAGTTGCAGTTCCTAATAGCGGTGGAAGCGCGCCAAAATTCGAATTCTAAAAAGCTCATTCTAAGAACTTATTGAACTACCTGTATATATATATATATATATAGAAAATATTGTGATGATTTATTAATCCTTTACAATACGTTTGCAAACTCGGCAGTGCTCGCCTTAATAAAAATGGTGGTAAAAAGGTGTCACGTGAGGTTAAGATTCAGCTGTCCGTGTCCTTGCTTGATGGTAGCCCCCGCTCTTATGGACCCGGTGCGAGCGGTATATCCTTAAGGTTCCTTGCAACGTTCAGACGGTAAGATCCATAAGATTCCTCTTCGTGACGCCGAGCCCCAAGAGCGTACTCGCAGATTCGGAGTCCCATACACCACTCATAGAGATAGTGATGGATCCGAATCTGCGAGGTTTTTACGGCTCGAGTAGCGCCGCTCTTAGGAACTCGACGTCATATTTGGTGATCTTGTCCTGCCGCGCTTTTGCGAGGTTCCTGTTCGGGCTTTAGACCCGGTGCGCCCGGTCGACGGAATACTCGCTTACGAACCACCGCATGACCCTTCTCGCGGAGAAGACGCACCACGCGATCACAGACGTCGTCATGTCTTTTTATAGTTTGTTTGTGTGTTATATCGCACATCTGCACATCTAAGTGTCATGAGCCAACGTCTCAGGCGCATGACACCCGTGCCTACAACGTTTGTTGTAGCCCGGACGTCCCCTGGCCAATCTGGCACGCGTTGGTAGTGCGTTGATCCTAAACTTTAGTAGGTTTAAATACTCCTTACCAGATAGGTAGGGCATACCTTTAATCCAGTAATGTACAAAGGGCGTTTAAAATGCTTTTTTTAAACGTGTGCTTTTTTAAAATGTGCCCTATTGAACGTGTTGTGTAGTTGTCGAGACCAGTAATCGGACTCTTCTGTAGCGATCTCAATGGAGGTTTCCAAGTGATCGCAAAGAAGTCTTGTTTTTGCAAGGTCTTTTTTGAAATGCTCGGTGGTTAGCATCCAGTGGACCCCAGGGCGCGTGGAGTGTTGTAGTGCTGTCAGACGGGAGAGGCGGAGTCTGGGGATAAATGTTTGGAGGCAGGGGATGTCCAGACCGCCGTGTGCTGTGTGCGTGTACAGGTAGGCGCTTCGACACTGAGTTTTCGAGTTTAAGCCATTTCGACTTAACAATCTTTTTGATCTCTTTATCTAGGTCGCTAAGGCGTGAGATGGTCCAGTTTATAAAGGAGGCGAGACATGAGAAAAATTTTCAAAAATATGAGTCTTTGGTGGGGCTCAAGGGGAGCTATCGTGAGTCTGTTGAGTAAATTAAGGAGTATATCCTTGGTGGAGTCAACTCTGCCATTCTTGACAAAGTCGACTCCCAGATATCTCCATCGATCGGCTCATACCTTTAGCTGGCAATTGCCGATCTCCAACGTTAAATTCTGGTACGGTATTAATAAAACCTTTACCTTCCTTCCCATTAAATAGGTGGTGGGAGATAGTAAAGCTTTTATTATTATTATTAATTTCAAGGCCTCGGGATTTCAAAAGGGGGTCCGCAATATTAAGGAGCCGTTGGAGAGTAGATTTTGTGGAGGCTAGGAGGATGAGATGATTACCAAAAGCTAAGCCCATAATGCGAAAGTCATCAGTGAGTTGGTACCCGATATTAGTTTTGTCTAATTTTGAAAGAATGTCGTCGATAACTAGATTAAATAAAAGGGGGGACAGAGATCTCCCCGCCTAACACCATTAGTTGGTCGAAATGTGCGACATTCTTGTCCAATATTCTATGAGAGTTTTAGATTTTAAGAGGTACAAGCGTTTCGATATAATTAATGAATACCTTCGGATATCCGCATGTCTGGAGTGGCCACAGGACTGAGTCATGACTTACCATATCGAACGCCTTACGGAGGTCGATTGAGGCGAGTCTGAGCTCACGTCCTGCGGACTTGGCATCGTTAAGGATCTAGGACCGCAATATTCTCAAAGGTACCATTATAGGGGAGAAACGCTCGCTGGATTGAAAGAAGATTAATAAAGTTCTGGAGGCGTCCAGAGAGAGTTTTGTTAAGCGTTCGTTGAAAGTATGAACTAATGGATAGGAGACGCAGATCGCTTGGGGGTGTGGCATTGTTAATTTTAGGGATGAACGCTAAGCGAGCAACTTCGTGGGCTGAGGCAATATCGCTAATTTATAGTATGTTAAGAAGACAACAGGCTACTTCTAACGGAGAGTTTACGGAGGGACGAACGACAAATCCCGTCTAAGCCTAATGCTTTAGGAGGTCCGCGAGGAGCTACGTGGGTTTCCTTTAGGGAGATAGGGAGGGAAACCTCGAAGAGATCAGGGTTAGGAGTATATACGGGGCAAGAGAATGATTCAGGGGGTGGTTGTGTCATGTCATGGTGTTGGCCCAGTGTTCTAAAACTTCGGTGGCCTGCATGTTGTGTATGGTGTGTTTGCCGTCCAGCACCTCATGAGCGCATTTGGATTGGTTTTGGCTAAAAAGTTTTTGAGTGGTTGCGTAGTCTTGACGTCGCTGTTGCCTTTTAGATACTACAGATGCCAGATGGCATTTGTAATAAGCACCTGCAGCAGGCAGCCACAATGACCGCACACTGGACCGAGCTTTTTAGTAGGTGTATTTACAACGGTCGACTACCATCAGCGTGGAGACAGTGCGTTATGGCACTTATTCCAAAGGGCAAGGGACCGCGTACCGAGCCCTCTTCTTGGCGAAGCATTGCTAAAAAAAGCTGCGCTTACAAACTGCTTGCAAGCCTCCTAGCCGCTCGTCTAACGTCGTTCGTCGAATACAAACAGACATTACCAGACGAACAACATGGCTTTCGTGCGCAGAGGTCAACACTAACTGCATGTGAAATCCTCCTTGCAGATATTGAGCAAACCCTGTCACGAAAGGGACAGTTTTTACACAGCGTATTTGTGGATTTCCGAGCCGCGTTTGATTAAGACTCAAGAACTTGAGTCCTGCTTAAGCTCGCCGAAATCGGGGTCCAAATACGGATACTGACATTGATGAAGGACGTGCTACAATACAATCAGATCATTTTGGACGACGGTGTAGCGGAGCACGCAAGTATGGAACAAGTGAAATGCTTTGCCCAAGGCGATAATTTCAGCCCTTTGTTTTTTTTTTACTGGTAGCCGAGTTATGCCGTCGATCTAGTACTCTACAGTAGCAGCAGATACCATCCGCAACAGACGCTGGCCACTTTGATAGGGTACGTAAACGGTCTTGAAATAAATATGCAGAAGAGAGAAGCTATGAAGTTCAGACACGCGGGCAGGCTAGCCGTGACCGATACACTTAAGTTAAATGGACAAGACCTGAAATATGTAATAAGTTCACATATCTCGGTATCACAGTGACCCCCTCAGCCAAGACCTTCGTTGCACATATAAAAGAGAGGTCTCGAAATATCTTGATTGCGGCGACAACCCTTAAGAAGCTCCAGATGCTCTCGATTAAGGCAGTGCTATAATAGCTCTATTTGATATAAAAATAGCGCCAATTGCATCATGCGGGATCCAGCTAGTGTGAGCAAAGTTAAGCTTCGGCTCAACTTACAGACGTCAGCGTTCAACCGCTTCACGTATTTGCTGTGCGATGCTCCACTATTCGTGGAACAGATCAAGAGACAGGTTGCGCTTCCAGACACCCCTGCATACAGCGAGTTCATACGGCGATATGAAGAGCAAATGGCAGAGATCGACCCACATTTTATATGACAGATGCAATGCTTAGGTCAGATTGGAAGGGCACGGGCAGGACAAACAGACACATAACCGCCCGCTTTGCTGTGCACGGTTTTCACCATCTTCTATGTCAGAAAGACGCTTGCCATGAACCCTGTGACACATGTGTTTGCAAATGTGGAAGGTGTCATGGCCGTGAGTGCAATGCAATCTCCTCTCTAACAAAGCTGGCACTCGAGACTGTAGTGATATCGGTCGTACTATTGTATATTTCACCCAATCCGGTGTGTATATAAATCATGTGTTTATATATATATATATATATATATATATATATATATATATAATTTTTTTTGTGGAGGAGGGTGAATGCTTTTACGCACGCTACGAGTACGAGGTATTCCCCCGTCTCGAGCAGTGTGGGACTCGACCCTAGTGGTTGGATGTTGGTCCGCCAAGCCCCCTACCCACTAAACACTACTCCCCCCTTAAGCTTCACTCTCTAATAGCTCAGATATCCATAGAACAGTACTATGGGCCATTAGGAGAAGTGGCGAGCGCCTACCGGATCATTTGGCCGAGGTCACTCCCGGGTTCCCCCACCGGTCCGACGTGCTTGTCCCAGCACCTGCGAACCCGTCTGAATACAAGCCACGTCATCTGTTGATGTCGTAAGCGCTATCCGTTCTCTTCTGTACTTGCCGAGCTCGGTTTTCTTGTTCATCACTGCAGTTGCTATTGCCTCGCCCAGCTTCCATGCTGATGCTGTGCTGCATATGTACTCCACAAACATTTTCATGTTACTTTTCGGCGGGTCCGGTGTTCTGGCTCCTCGTTTTTCTTCTTCTCTGGACCATTTCAATTTTAGCAGCGCTATGGCAGTTGTCCTTGCCTGCTCTAGTTCGTTGCATTTCAGGAGAGTGTGCTCGGGGTCATCGTCGACGCCGTTCGCACAATGCACGCAGATTGCCGAGGGAGCTTTGCCAATACGAAAGAGATAACTTTGAAAGTCACCATGGCCAGTGAGACACTGCGTAAGGAAAAAGTTAAGTTCCCCTGCCGGGCGATCTATCCACTTTTTGATGTCCGGGATGAGCAAGCGAAGTGAATGGCCAGGTGAGCCTATGGGTATAGCGTCCCATTCTTCTTGCCACGCTCTTATCGTCTTTTCCCTCTCAACTTCTTTGCTGGACTCACCCCCTGCTTCCCAAATCCTTTTCCTTTCGTTTACTGTCAAGTCCCAAGGTGGGTAACCAGCCAGTACCAGGGCTGCGTCTGTGCTAACCGTACGGTAGGCCTGCGTGATTCTAAGCGCCCCCATTATCTGCGTATTTCCCAGGGCCTTTCTTGCCGTCGTCGTTTTTAGGGTGTTCTGCAGCCAGACTGGCGCCGCGAAAAGTGCAATTGATTCGGTAACCGACATTAATAGTCGTCGCTGACACTCCCGCGGCCCGTATTAATTTGGAAGGATCTTGCCTATAGCGTTAGCCGCTTTAGCCGCCTTGGCCGTGCATTTCCTGATATGACTTGTGCCCCTGAGACCCTTGTCTAGTAGGACACCAAGGTATCTGGCTTCTGTTACTTGCTTGATCCCCTAGCCCGCCACCATCAGTTTTATGCTGCCCACTCTTTTTCTTCCTGTCGAGAGAATGGCTTCACTCTTTTCCGGGCCCAGCTGAAGACCAACTCTATCCATCCATCTCTTTGTCTACCGGAGAGCCATGTTTGTCTTTAACTCTAACTCTTCCTCTGTTTTTGCTTAAATAATAACGGCCAAATCATCCGCGTACGCAATCATCTCTACTCCCTGTGGGAGATCTTTCTGTCTCAAGACGTCGTCATATGTTATGTTCCAAAGCAGGGGGCCCAGGATTGATCCTTGCGGAACTCCTGCTGTCATGTCTATCTCCACCTTGCCGTTAAAAACTCTTCTGTCGTCCAAGTATCCCGAGACGGCCCTCACAATAAACGGAGGGACCCCTTTTCTCACCAGGGTTTCTAAAATCTGTTTCCACGGCAGACTGTTGAACGCGTTTTTGACACCCAGAAGGACAGCCACAAGAAGTTTCCGTTTGTATATAGGCAAACTGTGCAGCAAGTCAGCTTTGGTTGTTATTCGTTTAATTGCTGTGAGAACTGATCTGTTCTTGCGAAATCCGTATTGGTTGGCCGATAGAAGATCATTCTATTGATATATATATATGTATATGTATATATATATATATATATATATATATATATATATATATATATATATATATATATATATATATATATATATATCACAAAAACGGTTACCGCTCTACGCCGTTTTTGTAGACTTTAAATCGGCCTTTGACACAGCGTCGCGGAAACTGATTGTGGCTAAGCTGGCATATCTCGGAGTACCGCTCACATTTCTTCAGCTGATTGCCTCAATCCTTCAACAGGGCACAGTTGTCCTCGATGACGGAGTGTCTGAGCACGAGCCTTTGGTTCAAACAACAGGGGTTGCTCAGGGGGACAATCTCAGTCCTCTCCTATTCTCTGTTCTGGTTTCGGATTTACCGTCAACAATCACTAAACGACACAAGTTCGTCAAAGTGTTGCTCTATGCCGACGATTTGGTCCTGTTTTCCAGAAGCCGTTTTCACACTCAGCAGGCGCTCGCAACTCTGCAGAAGTATGTGAATGCTAATGGCCTGGTTATAAATGTGAGTAAAACAAAGGCTATTAAATTCAGGGGAGGCGGTCGGCTGGCTAGCGATGATGGGCTTCACCTTCAAGGAAACCCTGTCGAGTACGTAAAACATTTCGCCTACCTCGGCGTCGAATTAACAACCACTGAGTTGTGTTTTACGCGACATATCAAAGAAAGAATCCGTAAGGGTTTTATGGCATTTCACAGTATTCAAAATCCAGTGCGGCTGTCGTTATAGGCAGCCTTGCAGCTATTTGATATAAAAATAGGCCCCACAGCTGGGTATGGAATACAAGTGATATGGCCGTACCTCAGCGCAGCAAACCTCGCTGATCTCGACAGACTTAAAGCTGCATTCCTCAAGCGTACCCTGGGTGTCCACAGAACAAGCCGCAACCGACTTGTCTACCTGGCGGCTGGAACACCTCTCTTCACAGAAACTTTGCAGCGAAGCTTCAACCTGCCTCATACTGAAGCATTTAGGCAGCACATCCAGAATTGGGAGGCGAAACTAGCTGATGTCGATCCAGCCTTCTTTATGACGCCTGCCCTCACCTCGGACACGTGGAAGGATCCCAATATGGCAAATCGTCATCTTACCCTTCGATTCGCTATGCATGGTTTTCACCATAAAATTTGTGTTTGACCTGGCCACCATGAAGCTGACGAATCATGCACTTGTCAACGTTGCGGCCATCAGTGCACAATCACACATATCATTTACTTGAATGCTCCAATCCGGTTTCTGTAAACCGTCTAATGTAACAAAATATAATACCTACTATTTGGTCAATAAACTTGAATATATATATATATATATATATATATATAAACACATGATACATATATATATTGTGCGTTTTGAAAATCGATAGTAAGAATTGTAGAGCTCGTTAAAGCATATATTTTGGTCAAAGGGGCATGGTCTCTAAGAAGTCTTGTTTTGGAGTGAGAGCTTAATTACTACAATTTGTGAGACTAGTGTTTTTGACCGACCTAGGAGCATTAGGTGTGCTCTTGCGAGACAACTATCCTATACAAAAACTAAGCACATCGTCGTGTTCGCGAGAAAATTATGTTTCCTCCGAAGAACACACAACGCTGAGCAGAAGATGCGACATAGTCGTTTAGAAGATAATTCGCAAAACTGAAGTTATTTTATTAGCCTCCATGCCAAATACCTCAAAATCATAATCCTACGACCTTTCACATCGCTAACTTATTCAGACTAATTCACATTTCGTGGCGATCACTTTGGTACCAAATCTAGGGCTATGCGAGCTGTGGTTGCGGACTAACATGACAAAGAAGATGCTACGGATCCAAAAGCATACGAGGCATCTCTTTAACAAGCGTGATATACAAAGTGATCTATGCATCTTATACGTGGCAGGTCTGACGAAGGTTCTACGAAAAGTAAAAGCACTACATGCGTTTTATGCTGATAACCTGGTAGTTCTCGCAAAATACCTACCTACCACGTACAGTTTTATCTTAGCGAATCGGCAAAATGGTGCAATCAAAAACGACTGACTTTAAATATACGAAAACAAGAAAAAAGTCTTACGTTTTAGTCGTGGATGGGCATATGCCATTGCGGATCGCCTTATAAAGATAAACGGCACCCCTGTAGAACTAGTAAGTTATTTTCCCGATTTGGGAGTGACTCCAAATTCAAGAATCTCGTCTTGGGACGCACATATAATAAAAGCGAGCCAAAGCAGTGGCGGCAGCTATAATGGTTCTTGGGGAACTACGTGACACCGATCTAAAGGTTAATGCAGAAATATACAGAAGGACCAGCGTTCTCCGTAGATAAGCTGAAAAAGGCTCTACATACAAATCGGACTCTGTTGCGTAGGATAACCTGGCATGGTTATCAACATGATATATGTCTAAAAGGAGCGTATTATGAAATTGATGAATGTGTGTGCAAATCTGTGGAGAATGTACGATCAACCGCTACCAGTTGACACGGTGCGCGTCAATCGACGCAGTCAATCAATGCAGGAACGTGCGAATTACCTGCTTAGTTGGAACGTTGAATTGATATGGTGAATAAACTGAATGATGAGCAATGATAACTTGCAATACAAATAGTAACAGTTCGAAGCTTAATAATAAGTAAACAAGTTTAGTTGAGAACCATATATCAATGCATCTCAATATGTATGTATGTATGTATGTATATATATATATATATATATATACACGCCATGCGGGCATGCCAAAATCAAACTCAACTGCTGTTAATGAACTATGTTATACTTTGGGTCACAATACTGATACTGCAGTAAGGTGACCCATTAGGCGCATCACTGATTTGTCTTGTTATCAAGGAGTTGGTACTCTCTCAAGTCCCCACTTAATGTGTGCTAATTGAATGATGGCGTGTTAGCTGGTGACCCTGTAACGATATAACGTGATATCCAGAAAGCACTGGATTTTGCAACGAAAGGCGGGTTATGCCTTAGAACATATAAATGTGAACATTTTGTGTCTGGATTATCAATATCCGACTCCTTACTCACACTGGTAACCGACTTCCTCCCAGATTGCATCACAACAAATGAGTCCGTTTCTGCCCTACTAGGCGTGCCTCTTCTAAATGACGGGAGAGAAGTTCCGATATCTGGCTACCTGGAACGTCTAAATTGGTTATCAAATCGCTTGAGTTTCTTGAGACAATAGGGCTTCTTTTTTAATGGTCCTGTTTCTCGGCAGCACAAGTAAACTACCCAGTTTGTAGGATTAACTTCGCTAAGATCTTGTTTAGTACAGATAATTGCCTACACGTTAAAGTCTCTGTTTGCCTTACTTAAGCTAAGTCTTCTAGATATAGCTTACAGGTAAGCTCTTCTGCCTGTGGCAAAATGCATTCCAGACGTCGACTCGGTTGCAAGCCCAGTCAAGGGCGTCGAGAATACTACTTCCCGGCTTTCGAACGGTTACGTACTCTAATAGAGGAATGTACTAGAAATTTTAAGAAACGTTTATTAGCGCGCACTGAAACACCCTTTTCTAAGGACCCAAATTCGCAGGCAGGCGCCTATACTCTTGCGGGAGTCCCCGCCAGCCCGAATAGACAACCCCCGGGGGATCCCCCACCCTCCCCCCAATCGAGGTTCCGCATGGAGGCAACACACTACTCCTACCCGCTAGTTAGACGCGATCATCTCGCGATTCCGCGTTACACCCCGGAATATACTCTAGCCCCCCCGGAGGGAGGATCGACCACTCCAGAGCAGGGGTTCCCCGCCGCTGCGAAAGGCAGCAGGGGTGTCTATTAAGCCAAGGCAGCAGACGGTACCACCGGGTTGCTAACGCCCGCGGCGTTAACCGTCCGACCCGGGTTCCATGTGCAGCACACTTCCCCCGTACACTTATAGTAGGTTACCATGGCTTACCCTGCATCTGCAGCTTAGGTCATAGGACCAGACACGCTACACTGAATGATATCCTGGCCGGATCTTTAAGGTCTTCTGGCTGCCCTTATGTTCCTGAACCGGCTCTCGTCGACCTGACGGCCTTTTGCTTTCGAGAACGTAGTGGGCCTAGGTAGAATTACTGAGAACGCTATTGCTAAGGTATGCTTATGCCTTAGGTCAACCACAAAAGATGATGCCTCAAGGTGGCCAACACCAGGTCTATACGTAGGGCTAATGTGGGCTGTCATCACGTTTACTGGGGAACAGCTGTTGACATCCTATTTGAAATAAATTAAATCTCTTAGCTTATCATATATATATATATATATATATATATATATATATATATATATATATATATATATATATATATTATATTTGTATTTACAAGTTTAGTCGTGAGTCATTTGTTATCGAATCTTATATATCTTTATATATAAGATGCAATGACAAACCGCTCACGACTAAACTTATTTATTCGAATAGTGATTATGCGGACACTCCATTATCGATTGCAGCACAGGTTTACTAAGTTTTTCTAATGGTTACTTAGCTCGAAGTCCACGATTGGTCCAGGTTCTATAAAAAGCAATATCTTAAGTTCACGTTCACATTCATACCGCTTCGTCTAGGACAAGATAGCAGACCCTTGCCCACACCATGTTCAAGGTAACGACTTTAATTTCTTCACATTTTGTTTGTTTATTCACTATTATTGGTAGATTCGATTATTCACCATTATTAGTAGATTCACCATTATTGGTAAACGAGTTTAATTTATTTGCTCTGTATATACTTAGATAATAATTCATTATTTGCTTTATTGTCAAAAAGCCTAACACTTTGATAAATACAAACGCATTAAGTAGAATGCAATCTATTTTTCTTACTTGTGATCTATATTATTATGTAGCGAACATGTACAAAAACATTTATTTTTATATTATTTATAACAGCGAACATTTGCGTAATACCTTTAGGCAATTCAAAATATTTAAGATATTGTCCATCATTACCGATTGCAGATGATTCAATTTTCACGGTGGAGTCTAGCTCTACTATTTCTCGTGGTGCTCGGCACTTGCTTCAAGTCTTCTGAAACGGTTGAAGTAAACAAATTACCTTACGTAAGTAACAATTACACGAAAGACAAACATACACATATAAATATTTTTGTTCTAAGTATAATGTATTGTAATATTGGTAAACATTTGTATACATATTAGCGTCTACTATAGATGCCGCTGTAGCCGTAGCGTCTACTATAGAAACATGATGTTATGCTTACCAAGCATTGGCGAATAAACCTGCATATGATATTTGCAAATAAAACAAATGTGTAGCCTTGCGCTAAATAAAAATCACCATCCTACGTAGTTAAAAAGGGTAAAGTATTTCTGAGATGATATGTAACGTACGCTTCCACTGAATTGCATTTCAGCTCAAATGTCTGTCGGACATCTGTGGTCCTATAAAGGTGCTCCTATCAAGTTCACAATGACGTAGACCCGTGCTTCAAAGGACCCAAAATTACACATGCTCAGAAAGAATGCGCTGCAAACGGATTTTTGAAGGTGTTGTTTACTCTAAGTAAAGAAATACCAGATTTTGCTAAGAAGCTCAAAGCATGCTTGGCTTCAGTTAAAAATGAATAATCAGCACAATGACACTAATGCAATTATCATACATTCACGTAATAAATATAAATGTTAAACGTGTGTACAAGTTACCTTAATAATCTCGTAATAAGTTGTATGTATAATGGTTTATAATGTGACATACGTTTTAGAAAATGTGACATAATAGTTTGATACAAGCGCAAACTCAGCGATAATAGGAGCTGTAATGGGTTAGGCATATGCCTGGCAACACACTATTCAAATGGGCGAGGGTGAGCTCCAGATCAGCCAGAGTTGTGAGACGAATTATAATTTAGGATGCTTGCTTTAGTATGAGAGAAGTGCTCAGGCAAGTTCGTTTACTTAAACTGGCGTATAACATTCAAGCTTCCTATTTGGAAATATGAGTCAAGGAAGAATGTGTGCCATATTGTGTTATGGCACTGTTATGGCATGTTAATTTATCATTTTCAATCCTGACATGTATCTGTCAGGATTAAAAATGATAAATTAACAAAAGATTGTATGCACGAGTTGTGGTACGCCGGACAATGGTGAAACAAATACGCGGGACGCCAGACCGAAAGTTTGCTGAACGTATTATCTAGCTTGACCTGAGGCTGTCGACAACCTAAGATAGTCTTATGATACAGTAGTCTTTAGGTGTAGTTCCCTAACTGCAGCAGCTTTGTGAGAAACAGAGCTTAGGTCACCCGGTCAAAACTGCTCTCTTTGAGTTATATACAGGATAGTGTTTAAGGTTATTTGCACACAAACATACTGAAATATTTTTTTAGCTAAAAGGTCGGCTTAGCCAGCACAGGATCCGCGTTGAATAGGTGACATAGTTTCTATCTTTAAGAAAAACGTATTGTAGACCAAATATGAGCGGGAGTCGCTTAAATTATGCGATTACTTGAATACGTTACAAAATCTTTCACGTATTTTTTCCGGTTGTGTGCGAGTCTAAGTAAATCCTCGTTGATAAGCGACAAGATATTTGTTTGAAACGAGTTTTTAACCAGCGTGTCCCATCCTCAAGTTTTAATGATAGAAACATCTTTAACAGTAGCAACAGTTGACATTTTAAATCTATACTTCCGCAGCTATCCCGAACATCCCTAAATAATACAGTCATCGTCTAGATGAGTAAGCATGTTATCTGCGCCCTATTTCTACAACTTAGCCGTTGAAAACATAATCAAATATAGAAAACATTCCATTACATGCTAAAGGAGATGGCGTTTTAATGCAAATGTCGTTGACGCTGAAAGTAGGTTTGACCTTCCAACAAAATGCGGTCAGAAGGCGTCTGCCTTTGACTGGCTTGACGTTCGGCGTCAAAGATGTCATCTGCGCATTACTGACTCCGTGCAAACAGGTATTCGCTAGACCAATGTGTTGTCCACATGTGTATATTAAGCAATCTAAAAGTTCAGATAGAATGATAACTGTGATTATTATTCATATTTTATCCGACAGCTCACATTTTGACATGACCAAAACCGTGTATATATATATATATATATATATATATACTATCCCGCCACTGATTGATTAATTTATTGTGCGCTGGGCATGTATACCTAAATACAGATGTCACCCTTTTATATCAGAGGCGCTTAGAGCGGCAGCATATATATTACCTACGCAGCCATATAATCCATGTCTACTTCAATGCCTACTGAGTATTTGCTTTCCATTGTGACAACCTCTTCTTTGTAATATCAACCAGGTCATTTCTAACATTTGGTTCTAGAGCTAGGGCCTCCGACAGCTCTATATCTCTGCTCCCCCTAAGTCTATACATTATTTAATAATATGTTCTATTGACTCATTCTCTAGCCTAAATGCTCGACATGCTGTACTTTGCTCCGCCTTATATTTAGTTCTATGTATCCTTGTATACAACATCTCTGACCTGGCTTCTGCCAATAGTCCACTCGCTCTTGAATTATCATATACCCATTCTACCCCGCCCCTTTCCCGGTTTTCCTTTCATACATAGTTGCCAAACTTGATCGAAAGCCCATCGCCAATTTCCATTTGTCTGTATATGACTTTTCAGTCACGCAGTTTTATCCTTTCACATTAAACGACTTTTTATGTTAGCACTTTGGAGTGAACAATTGTCTCCGCGTTAACGTGTGGTTACGGGTTATCTAACCCGGGATTGGCCCAGTTCAACAATGTGCCCCGAACAGATGCTGCGTTTCCTCGTTGGATGTCAAGCGACAGTCTCTGACGCAAAAATTCCGATGCTCTTGAGTCTCCCGTGGAGAGGTTAAGGCTTCTACCCACGCGCTGAATCAACTTCAATGTAAGCGGGCCTGGTCCTCCCATTGTTTCAAAGGCCAACGGACAAAATTGGTGCGGATAACTAACGCCTGAGTATTTTCTACATTTGTTAGCCTCTGCTAACCTAGACGCATGACCTGCCTGGTCATGTATATGTATATGACTTGTTTACCTTCAATTTCACCATCTTCTCTGATACCCTCGCTCTTGCCCATTGCTGACAATTGTACCCAATCTCCCTAGCTGCGAACTCTACTCTGCGATCCCACTTCGTTTTAATCCTAAGTGCCATCTTTACCAGCTGCATCTGTTTAACCCATCTTTTATTTGTGACATTTTCAATCTTACTACTAAATCTAAGCTTACATTGTTTTTCCCTTTCTATAAATTTTGACATTCCCCTTTCCCCCTCAAAAAATTCCCTGGCGCAATTAAAACGGCAGCCCAATGCAAATCTTATCACCTCTCTTTGTATTGTTTCTAACTTCTTTCTCAATCCTGCGCTGTGGACCAGAGAGGCATTAGCAAAGGTCAATCCTGGCACATACATGGCCTTTCATATATTCCTTGTTACTATATATTTATTAAACCCCCAGAGGTCCTTGCACTTTACTGCATTTCTTCCTCGTTTAGCCTTCTTCCTCCTTATTATTTCTTCTTCCTCTAAATAATCATGCTTTGTAGTCATTGTCACCCCAAGGTACTTGTAGTGACTTTTATAATCTAATTATTTTCCCTGTACTGGAAGCTTCTTTGCCCCCCTAGTCCCATTAAATACTAAAATTGCGCTTTTTTTTTTCAATTAAACGCCATGCTCTGTTCCTCCGCTGCTTCCCCACATGCATTCAACAATTGTTGAACTTCGCTAGTACCCCGCCCTAATACTACCATATCGTCAGCAAACAACAGCACGGGTGTCCTGATATGTACACCCTTTTCCCCTATCTGCCATCCCAAACCCGTTCTAATAATCCTTCGCGCTATTCTTCGTATATACATCACAAAAATCACCGATGACAACGGACAGCCTTGCCTGATCCCCTTAGCAACTATAAACTCTCTAGATTGTTCGGCTGCTACTATTATTCTTACCGTGTTATTCCTGTAAATTCATTCTAGTAACTTCACGCAGGTTCTCTCCAAACCCTCTTCTAACATGATTTGATACAACTTTGTTCTGTCCACCATATCATATGCTTTTTTAAGATCTAAAAATTCTGCTACACATCTTTGTCCTTGCAATCTCGATGTTTCCACAACCTGACTTAATAAAAAAGATGATCATCTAGCCTATACTTTTTTCTAAAGCCGCACTGCCATTCTCCTATTTTTTCATTTGTCTCCAGAATACTATGCACTCTACGCGCTGAACGTCGATGTGCGCTGCAACAGCTATTCGCTAGCGCGGGTATCCTGAGTTACCGAGATGACTTTCCGGCCCAGTTCCTTAATCCATTCTATAGACTCCGGTTCGATCGGGCCAAATGTCTCAATGGCGATACGCTAAACTATAAAACTGTCAAACGAGAAGACAACCGCGAGCTCAGGTTTAAGTTGTTGGAGCGGAACTTGGCGGTTCCATTGTGACATTATAAGATGAAAAATTCAGTCCTTGTCAAATACGCTTTAAGTAGTTTTCGCTCAAGCACGAATGGTGCGAACTTAGACCGTTGTGAAGCGATTTGCTGATTGACCTCGTAGGCCGAGGAACCCTTTTTGTGCATAGAGGAGTAAATTAAAAATGTAATTTGCACACACGGGCGCCACTGCACAAAACTGCAGAAAAAACAAAAGCAAGTGCGGGACTCCAACCCATCAAAACCAGTTGTCGTTCCACTCCTTTAACCGACCGGGAATTGCATATGTAGATCTACTTCGGCGAGTAGCGGCGGCGGCAGGATCATCCTGAGAGCTCCAACCCATTGACTCTGGCGCAGACGGCTTTGTATTATTGAGGTGGTAGAGCAGCAGGCCAGGCCGGAGCCCTCTATAGGGCTACTGTTTCGTCTCAATTGGGCATAATGATGCTTGGAGTGTCGGAGCACATTGGTGTTCGGCACGATCCGTGCAAAGTGATCGGCAATTTTGTGTGCTTTCTCCGCGTTGTCCGGCGCAAGTGATATTTTCCTCGGAGGACCCCGATCAAGGCATACTCCGATGATTTTGCGCGCTCACTATATTGATCCCTTCGATATTGAGGCGTAAATAGCGAGCGGGGCACTGCGTCGAGCCCACCGAACGAATTGCCTCGCTCTTAGCGGGGGCTTAAGCAAACGGTGTCCGGGCCTGGACGGTGAGGGTTAAGTTGTCGGCGTAGCCAAGGAAGTCGGCTTTGAGAAGAAGATCCCCAGCCGCAGCACGTCGTCGCAAGCTATTTTCTATAGCAGAAGGCAAAGTAAAGTGCCCATAAATGGTCTGGATTTGGAAAGCGTCTGCAGACACATGCGGACTATGCGCGTCAGGCCAGCCTGACGACGTCGACCACAGTGACTCAATGTAGCGCTCTAACACCGTGTCGTCAGCCATCGGAGTTTGCGCTTGCCGACCGCGGTGGAGACATTCACTGCCTTGTCTTAAGGAATAAGTTATCTGAATACTCTTATAAGGAAGAAAACACGTTTGGAACATGGCCGAAGAGCCTTAAACTGAAGGTCGAGAGGAATGGCCAGGGAAGGTTTACTAAAGGGCGACATGCAACCAGACCTTCCGCAGGGCCTCTACGCACCTCCAATACCTGAAACAAACCTACCAAAATAATCATGAGCAGGTCGAATGTAAGAGACTTCCTCCTCATGGCCTCAAAGTAGTGCCACCCAATTCCGAACCTGAGGGGCTGCAGAGACGGGTTTTACTGGCCGAGAGGCGCACACTAGGAACCGACGGTTGCCAGCTCTGCTGGTGCATTTTCCGAAACCGTAGAAAACAAACAAAAAATAGAGCTCTGCGGCAGTCCTGAAGTCATATCAAAAGTCATACTTTCAGGACTAAATAGTCCGATCATGTAGGTAGTCAGATATGACTCTAAAAAGCCAAAACGGTGTTTTCCCTGTGGAGGGTCTCGAGTATGACTCTTCACGGGAGATTGTTAAAAGCATTATTGACGCCAAGTGAAACGGCCACGAGTAGGTAGCGTTTTCTTGGCGGAAACCTGCAGAGAAAGCTCGCCATTCGATAGGGTCCGATGAATGGCGCTAATGAATATATATACATATAAAATAGTCGAGCGCCCTATCCAAAAATCCTAATGGAAGTTGAATGGAAGGCCGTTTCCTTCGGTAGAGTCTTGGAGACGTGCCTCCACGACTCCAAATTGCAATCTTTAGCTAAGGATCTAAGTGAACAAATTGGGCGATATAAAGTAGAGCCCTTTGGGATCAGATTAAGATCCGTAGCCTTTCGTTTGGTAGGGAACGAGCCAAAACAGAACATCTCCGTCGCCACAGCGACGACCGCTTCTGGTTATTTTTTCGTTAGCAGCTTAGCTGCAGAAACAGATAACCCCCCGGCCGGGCCCGGTTCATTTTCCGGCTTGGCGTGTTCCGACGCCTCGTGTATTTTCTGCAGTGTTTCTACAATGAAAGTGAATTAAACGGTGAGGATAAAAATATCATCGACACTTAGCGCGTTCTTTAAATACGACAACGTAGCCAGAACTAGCAAGAACGCCTAACTAGCATCCTATAACACAGAGCAAGCACAAGGAATCTTCTTAATCGCGTTGCTTGGGATGTCTTAAAGAAGCCAGCAATAAGGAATTCCAGCAGACATTCGCAAAGGTGACGGAGTCAGTCAAGCCTACTGAATACACCGCACCCAAGCTACTCGCCTGCTACTCGCTGAAGCATTATTTTGAGACATCATGGCCGACGACGAGAAGAGAAGACAAAGGCTATACAAACAGAAAGGACTCCCACGCCGTAAGGGAGACGAGGAATAACTAACTGGCAGCAGAAATGGGACGCTATACTGTCGAAGAAGCAAAGCGTAGCAAAATCAGGGCCGCTAGAGTCGTTCACAGATTTCATTCAGAATGAGAAAAGTCTAGAAGACTGGATGTCACGCGGTGGTGAGCGAGATCTGGTTAAAAAGCACTGATGATTTGAGCCATTGTAGTGTACTACGCCGTGCTAATACTTACTTTGTTTGTATTTGTAACCCGCTCGTTCGCCGAGCCCGGTGGCGTGATAAGGGCATTCGCGTGTACCTTGCGATCGGAGGAAACACATAGATGCATAGGTTCGATCCCCGCCCCGTGGCACATTTATACCTATGGGAGTCGTCTTAAGAAGCAATGCGAGGACAATTCCCTGGACGTTAAGTGCCGGCTGGGAGTCAACCAAAAAAAACGTGCTCTGCTTGTTCAGCAGATCTGTTGTCCCCTGCTAGTTTTGTAGTACCTTAACAAGAATGGGCCCGGATGGGGAGCGACAACGCGTCCCGTGGCCTCTTAAATAGTGCCGTGCTCGTGAGTAGATCTATGAGAACTAGCAGGAAGCTTAGGGAGACGAAATAAATAAAGGCAAACGCGGCAAGTTGTGTTGCAGGTACGACTGATGCGTCTACGTCAGGAAGTAGCATCTAAATTTGACCGAAACAAGGCCGGTGACAACGAATGGAACGCAAGAACCCTCAGTGGCAGTGCAGCTACTAATATTGATGACGGTGCTCAAGACGCTCAACCGCTAAAACTGGTAGTGAAACTGCGAATTAAGAAAGATGACACTAGTAGGTGATCAACAGAAGTACAGCGAAGATTTGCAAAATGCGAAATCCCAGCTTGTAGCTCGCGTGTATTCGTGAAACGGCTGTGAATAACGCGAATAGACTATACAAAGCACAATGATAACTCAACTGTTTCAGAGGAACCTGCTGTCATTGTGCGGCGATATATTTAAACTGCACCCCCAAAACGAAAAATGTCAGGCTTGAAACTAAATTTGGTGTATTTTTTATACGGGCAAACATGCTGAACAATGCAAACAAGGCTATGGAGCTCACATTGCAAAGATGTGGCATAAATAGACCAAGATCTCGTCGGAGAGGAGAGTAAATTAAAAAAACCGTAATCCATAGCAAGTCATATTCTGATACAGTGAGGACCAGTTTTTTGGCACTGTCGCTATATAGGCACATGGGTAAATTATTTGTAAAATGTATTATTCCCTGGACTTTATCAATTTTGTGACAATTCATCTTAACGCGTGAACGAAGGGGCTCAGTAAATCAGGGCAGCTAGAGACCTTTTACAAAATCATTCAGTATAAGGGGTCTGGACTGTACGTTACCGTGATAAACGAGATCTGGTTAAAGTTAAGTAATGGGACAGCACTGATAATTTTAGCCATGGTGTTTCTGAGTTCAACTTGTTCACATGCGATCATGAGCCGAAGAGATGCTATACGAGACTTTTTTCGAGAGGTTTAGACGGTTTGTCTTTGAAGGAGAGTCAAAACAATTTTGATTTCGATGGCTATTACTTTAGTCATTGCACTCACAGAAATACTCTGCTCAATGTTCTGGAGAACGTTGTTCCTGCAATGCCCACCGTTTCTTGTTTGGTATGAGGGGACTAAAATATCTACCTCCTTGACAGACCTCTCAATTTAGTGAGAAATGTTTAGTGTTTTTCTCTTTTGCTAGAGATTTCTGTTGGTCGCGTGGTTAATAAGCTTTTATGCTATGATAGCTATTAATATCTTGTCGAGATAGTTGTTTTCAAGTTGTTCAATAAAAGGCAAAATAGATAAATGAATATTAGAACAAAACTTAATAACAAAGTTAAATCAATTAATAAATTAGGACAAAATTAAGCGCCGTTAAAATCCCTGTCCTGTGTATTTAATCTAAGTCTGCCAGAGGCAGCTTGTAGTCAGGCTCTTCTGCTCAAGCCCTGGCAAAAAGAGGCCCAGACATATCAGACGCTGTCGCGGTCACAAGTCCCGCGGTGGTCGCGTAAATATCTAGTGCCTGGCAAAGAGCGTCAAGGATACTAGATTCCCAGTTGTCGAACGGTTACATACTCTACTAGAGGTTTCCAACGAACGTCTCGTAGCGCAACTGGAACCCCCCGTCTTAATTCCGAAAGTTGAAGATATACATTTAGCCAATCCTATTGATTCAGTAGAACACGAGGTGAACAAAGCATGCCTGCAAGTAGTTTCATCTAGTGGTGCTGGTGCATGACTCATGCTCTACCAAGTGATCTTGTTGGAACTCTCCTATTGGACTTTGATGTTAGGATCTGCGTTGGTGTTTGCCCTAGAACCCCAGTGGTCGAGAAACGTGAATGCAGGTTATGGGACGAGTCACGCTGCTCTAAGTGATACCCCGGGCCTATTCTCTAAGGTCTGACTACCTTTATGTTCTCGAACCAGCAGGCACTTATGGAGACGAATGCTGTCGACCTGACGGCCTTTTGGTTTTAAGATATATATATATATATATATATAAGTTCAGGCAAGTGTTGTATATCATATATATATATATATATACATATATATATATATATATATATATATATATATATATATATATATATATATATATATATATATATATATATATATATATATATACATATATATATATATATATATATATAAGTTAAATGGACAAGACCTGAAATATGTAAATAAGTTCACATATCTCGGTATCACAGTGACCCCCTCAGCCAAGACCTTCGTTGCACATATAAAAGAGAGGTCTCGAAATATCTTGATTGCGGCGACAACCCTTAAGAAGCTCCAGATGCTCTCGATTAAGGCAGTGCTATAATAGCTCTATTTGATATAAAAATAGCGCCAATTGCATCATGCGGGATCCAGCTAGTGTGAGCAAAGTTAAGCTCGGCTCAACTTACAGACGTCAGCGTTCAACCGCTTCACGTATTTGCTGTGCGATGCTCCACTATTCGTGGAACAGATCAAGAGACAGTTTGCGCTTCCAGACACCCCTGCATACAGCGAGTTCATACGGCGATATGAAGAGCAAATGGCAGAGATCGACCCACATTTTTATATGACAGATGCAATGCTTAGGTCAGATTGGAAGGGCACGGGCAGGACAAACAGACACATAACCGCCCGCTTTGCTGTGCACGGTTTTCACCATCTTCTATGTCAGAAAGACGCTTGCCATGAACCCTGTGACACATGTGTTTGCAAATGTGGAAGGTGTCATGGCCGTGAGTGCAATGCAATCTCCTCTCTAACAAAGCTGGCACTCGAGACTGTAGTGATATCGGTCGTACTATTGTATATTTCACCCAATCCGGTGTGTATATAAATCATGTGTTTATATATATATATATATATATATAATTTTTTTTTGTGGAGGAGGGTGAATGCTTTTACGCACGCTACGAGTACGAGGTATTCCCCCGTCTCGAGCAGTGTGGGACTCGACCCTAGTGGTTGGATGTTGGTCCGCCAAGACCCCTACCCACTAAACACTACTCCCCCCTTAAGCTTCACTCTCTAATAGCTCAGATATCCATAGAACAGTACTATGGGCCATTAGGAGAAGTGGCGAGCGCCTACCGGATCATTTGGCCGAGGTCACTCCCGGGTTCCCCCACCGGTCCGACGTGCTTGTCCCAACACCTGCGAACCCGTCTGAATACAAGCCACGTCATCTGTTGATGTCGTAAGCGCTATCCGTTCTCTTCTGTACTTGCCGAGCTCGGTTTTCTTGTTCATCACTGCAGTTGCCATTGCCTCGCCCAGCTTCCATGCTGATGCTGTGCTGCATATGTACTCCACAAACATTTTCATGTTACTTTTCGGCGGGTCCGGTGTTCTGGCTCCTCGTTTTTCTTCTTCTCTGGACCATTTCAATTTTAGCAGCGCTATGGCAGTTGTCCTTGCCTGCTCTAGTTCGTTGCATTTCAGGAGAGTGTGCTCGGGGTTTATCGTCGACGCCGTTCGCACAGTGCACGCAGATTGCCGAGGGAGCTTTGCCAATACGAAAGAGATAACTTTGAAAGTCACCATGGCCAGTGAGACACTGCGTAAGGAAAAAGTTAAGTTCCCCTGCCGGGCGATCTATCCACTTTTTGATGTCCGGGATGAGCAAGCGAAGTGAATGGCCAGGTGAGCCTATGGGTATAGCGTCCCATTCTTCTTGCCACGCTCTTATCGTCTTTTCCCTCTCAACTTCTTTGCTGGACTCACCCTCCTGCTTCCCAAATCCTTTTTCTTTCGTTTACTGTCAAGTCCCAAGGTGGGTAACCAGCCAGTACCAGGGCTGCGTCTGTGCTAACCGTACGGTAGGCCTGCGTGATTCTAAGCGCCCCTATTATCTGCGTATTTCTCAGGGCCTTCTTGCGTCGTCGTTTTTAGGGTGTTCTGCAGCCAGACTGGCGCCGCGAAAAGTGCAATTGATTCGGTAACCGACATTAATAGTCGTCGCTGACACTCCCGCGGCCCGTATGAATTTGGAAGGATCTTGCCTATAGCGTTAGCCGCTTTAGCCGCCTTGGCCGTGCATTTCCTGATATGACTTGTGCCCCTGAGACCCTTGTCTAGTAGGACACCAAGGTATCTGGCTTCTGTTACTTGCTTGATCCCCTGGCCCGCCACCATCAGTTTTATGCTGCCCACTCTTTTTCTTCCTGTCGAGAGAATGGCTTCACTCTTTTCCGGGCCCAGCTGAAGACCAACTCTATCCATCCATCTCTTTGTCTACCGGAGAGCCATGTTTGTCTTTAACTCTAACTCTTCCTCTGTTTTTGCTTGAATAATAACGGCCAAATCATCCGCGTACGCAATCATCTCTACTCCCTGTGGGAGATCTTTCTGTCTCAAGACGTCGTCATATGTTATGTTCCAAAGCAGGGGGCCCAGGATTGATCCTTGCGGAACTCCTGCTGTCATGTCTATCTCCACCTTGCCGTTAAAAACTCTTCTGTCGTCCAAGTATCCCGAGACGGCCCTCACAATAAACGGAGGGACCCCTTTTCTCACCAGGGTTGCTAAAATCTGTTTCCACGGCAGACTGTTGAACGCGTTTTTGACATCCAGAAGGACAGCCACAAGAAGTTTCCGTTTGTATATAGGCAAACTGTGCAGCAAGTCAGCTTTGGTTGTTATTCGTTGAATTGCTGTGAGAACTGATCTGTTCTTGCGAAATCCGTATTGGTTGGCCGATAGAAGATTATTCTATTGATATATATATGTATATATATATATATATATATATATATATTTATATATATATATATATATATATATATATATATATATATATATATCACAAAAACGGTTACCG
The DNA here is from genome assembly GCA_003439945.1 of Dermanyssus gallinae. NCBI lineage: Eukaryota > Metazoa > Arthropoda > Arachnida > Mesostigmata > Dermanyssidae > Dermanyssus > Dermanyssus gallinae. The sequence goes on along the minus strand of QVRM01005906.1, from coordinate 199,626 downwards.
CTCTACGCCGTTTTTGTAGACTTTAAATCGGCCTTTGACACAGCGTCGCGGAAACTGATTGTGGCTAAGCTGGCATATCTCGGAGTACCGCTCACATTTCTTCAGCTGATTGCCTCAATCCTTCAACAGGGCACAGTTGTCCTCGATGACGGAGTGTCTGAAGCACGAGCCTTTGGTTCAAACAACAGGGGTTGCTCAGGGGGACAATCTCAGTCCTCTCCTATTCTCTGTTCTGGCTTTCGGATTTACCGTCAACAATCACTAAACGACACAAGTTCGTCAAAGTGTTGCTCTATGCCGACGATTTGGTCCTGTTTTCCAGAAGCCGTTTTCACACTCAGCAGGCGCTCGCAACGCTGCAGAAGTATGTGAATGCTAATGGCCTGGTTATAAATGTGAGTAAAACAAAGGCTATTAAATTCAGGGGAGGCGGTCGGCTGGCTAGCGATGATGGGCTTCACCTTCAAGGAAACCCTGTCGAGTACGTAAAACATTTCGCCTACCTCGGCGTCGAATTAACAACCACTGGGTTGTGTTTTACGCGACATATCAAAGAAAGAATCCGTAAGGGTTTTATGGCATTTCACAGTATTCAAAATCCAGTGCGGCTGTCGTTATAGGCAGCCTTGCAGCTATTTGATATAAAAATAGGCCCAACAGCTGGGTATGGAATACAAGTGATATGGCCGTACCTCAGCGCAGCAAACCTCGCTGATCTCGACAGACTTAAAGCTGCATTCCTCAAGCGTACCCTGGGTGTCCACAGAACAAGCCGCAACCGACTTGTCTACCTGGCGGCTGGAACACCTCTCTTCACAGAAACTTTGCAGCGAAGCTTCAACCTGCCTCATACTGAAGCATTTAGGCAGCACATCCAGAATTGGGAGGCGAAACTAGCTGATGTCGATCCAGCCTTCTTTATGACGCCTGCCCTCACCTCGGACACGTGGAAGGATCCCAATATGGCAAATCGTCATCTTACCCTTCGATTCGCTATGCAGTGGTTTTCACCATAAAATTTGTGTTCGACCTGGCCACCATGAAGCTGACGAATCATGCACTTGTCAACGTTGCGGCCATCAGTGCACAACATATCATTTACTTGAATACTCCAATCCGGTTTCTGTAAACCGTCTAATGTAACAAAATATAATTCCTACTATTTGGTCAATAAACTTGAATATATATATATATATATATATATATATAAACACATGATACATACATATATTGTGCGTTTTGAAAATCGATAGTAAGAATTGTAGAGCTCGTTAAAGCATATATTTTAGTCAAAGGGGCATGGTCTCTAAGAAGTCTTGTTTTGGAGTGAGAGCTTAATTACTACAATTTGTGAGACTAGTGTTTTTGACCGACCTAGGAGCATTAGGTGTGCTCTTGCGAGACAACTATCCTATACAAAAACTAAGCACATCGTCGTGTTCGCGAGAAAATTATGTTTCCTCCGAAGAACACACACAACGCTGAGCAGAAGATGCGACATAGTCGTTTAGAAGATAATTCGCACAACTGAAGTTATTTTATTAGCCTCCATGCCAAATACCTCAAAATCATAATCCTACGACCTTTCACAGCGCTAACTTATTCAGACTAATTCACATTTCGTGGCGATCATTTTGGTACCAAATCTAGGGCTATGCGAGCTGTGGTTGCGGACTAACATGACAAAGAAGATGCTACGGACCCAAAAGCATACGAGGCATCTCTTTAACAAGCGTGATATACAAAGTGATCTATGCATCTTATACGTGGCAGGTCTGACGAAGGTTCTACGAAAAGTAAAAGCACTACATGCGTTTTATGCTGATAACCTGGTAGTTCTCGCAAAATACCTACCTACCACGTACAGTTTTATCTTAGCGAATCGGCAAAGTGGTGCAAATGAAAAACGACTGACTTTAAATATACGAAAACAAGAAAAAAGTCTTACGTTTTAGTCGTGGATGGGCATATGCCATTGCGGATCGCCTTATAAAGATAAACGGCACCCCTGTAGAACTAGTAAGTTATTTTCCCGATTTGGGAGTGACTCCAAATTCAAGAATCTCGTCTTGGGACGCACATATAATAAAAGCGAGCCAAAGCAGTGGCGGCAGCTATAATGGTTCTTGGGGAACTACGTGACACCGATCTAAAGGTTAATGCAGAAATATACAGAAGGACCAGCGTTCTCCGTAGATAAGCTGAAAAAGGCTCTACATACAAATCGGACTCTGTTGCGTAGGATAACCTGGCATGGTTATCAACATGATATATGTCTAAAAGGAGCGTATTATGTAATTGATGAATGTGTGTGCAAATCTGTGGAGAATGTACGATCAACCGCTACCAGTTGACACGGTGCGCGTCAATCGACGCAGTCAATCAATGCAGGAACGTGCGAATTACCTGCTTAGTTGGAACGTTGAATTGATATGGTGAATAAACTGAATGATGAGCAATGATAACTTGCAATACAAATAGTAACAGTTCGAAGCTTAATAATAAGTAAACAAGTTTAGTTGAGAACCATATATCAATGCATCTCAATATGTATGTATGTATGTATGTATGTATATATATATATATATATATATATATATATATACACGCCATGCGGGCATGCCAAAATCAAACTCAACTGCTGTTAATGAACTATGTTATACTTTGGGTCACAATACTGATACTGCAGTAAGGTGACCCATTAGGCGCATCACTGATTTGTCTTGTTATCAAGGAGTTGGTACTCTCTCAAGTCCCCACTTAATGTGTGCTAATTGAATGATGGCGTGTTAGCTGGTGACCCTGTAACGATATAACGTGATATCCAGAAGGCACTGGATTTTGCAACGAATTTGCGGGTTATGCCTTAGAACATATAAATGTGAACATTTTGTGTCTGGATTATCAATATTCCGACTCCTTACTCACACTGGTAACCGACTTCCTCCCAGAATGCATCACAACAAATGAGTCCGTTTCTGCCCTACTAGGCGTGCCTCTTCTAAATGACGGGAGAGAAGTTCCGATATCTGGCTACCTGGAACGTCTAAATTGGTTATCAAATCGCTTGAGTTTCTTGAGACAATAGGGCTTCTTTCTTTAATGGTCCTGTTTCTCGGCAGCACAAGTAAACTACCCAGTTTGTAGGATTAACTTCGCTAAGATCTTGTTTAGTACAGATAATTGCCTACACGTTAAAGTCTCTGTTTGCCTTACTTAAGCTAAGTCTTCTAGATATAGCTTACAGGTAAGCTCTTCTGCCTGTGGCAAAAGGCATTCCAGACGTCGACTCGGTTGCAAGCCCAGTCAAGGGCGTCGAGAATACTACTTCCCGGCTTTCGAACGGTTACGTACTCTAATAGAGGAATGTACTAGAAATTTCAAGAAACGTTTATTAGCGCGCACTGAAACACCCTTTTCTAAAGGACCCAAATTCGCAGGCAGGCGCCTATACTCTTGCGGGAGTCCCCGCCAGCCCGAATAGACAACCCCCGGGGGATCCCCCACCCTCCCCCCAATCGAGGTTCCGCATGGAGGCACCACACTACTCCTACCCGCTAGTTAGACGCGATCATCTCGCGATTCCGCGTTACACCCCGGAATATACTCTAGCCCCCCCGGAGGGAGGATCGACCACTCCAGAGCAGGGGTTCCCCGCCGCTGCGAAAGGCAGCAGGGGTGTCTTCTAAGCCAAGGCAGCAGACGGTACCACCGGGTTGCTAACGCCCGCGGCGTTAACCGTCCGACCCGGGTTCCATGTGCAGCACACTTCCCCCGTACACTTATAGTAGGTTAGCATGGCTTACCCTGCATCTGCAGCTTAGGTCATAGGACCAGACACGCTACACTGAATGATACCCTGGCCGGATCTTTAAGGTCTTCTGGCTGCCCTTATGTTCCTGAACCGGCTCTCGTCGACCTGACGGCCTTTTGCTTTCGAGAACGTAGTGGGCCTAGGTAGAATTACTGAGAACGCTATTGCTAAGGTATGCTTATGCCTTAGGTCAGCCACAAAAGATGATGCCTCAAGGTGGCCAACACCAGGTCTATACGTAGGGCTAATGTGGGCTGTCATCACGTTTACTGGGGAACAGCTGTTGACATCCTATTTGAAATAAAATAAATCTCTTAGCTTATCATATATATATATATATATATTTATATTTGTATTTACAAGTTTAGTCGTGAGTCATTTGTTATCGAATCTTATATATCTTTATATATAAGATGCAATGACAAACCGCTCACGACTAAACTTATTTATTCGAATAGTGATTATGCGGACACTCCATTATCGATTGCAGCACAGGTTTACTAAGTTTTTCTAATGGTTACTTAGCTCGAAGTCCACGATTGGTCCAGGTTCTATAAAAAGCAATATCTTAAGTTCACGTTCACATTCATACCGCTTCGTCTAGGACAAGATAGCAGACCCTTGCCCACACCATGTTCAAGGTAACGACTTTAATTTCTTCACATTTTGTTTGTTTATTCACTATTATTGGTAGATTCGATTATTCACCATTATTAGTAGATTCACCATTATTGGTAAACGAGTTTAATTTATTTGCTCTGTATATACTTAGATAATAATTCATTATTTGCTTTATTGTCAAAAAGCCTAACACTTTGATAAATACAAACGCATTAAGTAGAATGCAATCTATTTTTCTTACTTGTGATTTATATTATTATGTAGCGAACATGTACAAAAACATTTATTTTTATATTATTTATAACAGCGAACATTTGCGTAATACCTTTAGGCAATTCAAAATATTTAAGATATTGTCCATCATTACCGATTGCAGATGATTCAATTTTCACGGTGGAGTCTAGCTCTACTATTTCTCGTGGTGCTCGGCACTTGCTTCAAGTCTTCTGAAACGGTTGAAGTAAAAAATTACCTTACGTAAGTAGCAATTACACGAAAGACAAACATACACATATAAATATTTTTGTTCTAAGTATAATGTATTGTAATATTGGTAAACATTTGTATACATATTAGCGTCTACTATAGATGCCGCTGTAGCCGTAGCGTCTACTATAGAAACATGATGTTATGCTTACCAATCATTGGCGAATAAACCTGCATATGATATTTGCAAATAAAACAAATGTGTAGCCTTGCGCTAAATAAAAATCGCCATCCTACGTAGTTAAAAAGGGTAAAGTATTTCTGAGATGATATAACGTACGCTTCCACTGAATTGCATTTCAGCTCAAATGTCTGTCGGACATCTGTGGTCCTATAAAGGTGCTTGATCAAGTTCACAATGACGTAGACCCGTGCTTCAAAGGACCCAAAATTACACATGCTCAGAAAGAATGCGCTGCAAACGGATTTTTGAAGGTGTTGTTTACTCTAAGTAAAGAAATACCAGATTTTGCTAAGAAGCTCAAAGCATGCTTGGCTTCAGTTAAAAATGAATAATCAGCACAATGACACTAATGCAATTATCATACATTCACGTAATAAATATAAATGTTAAACGTGTGTACAAGTTACCTTAATAATCTCGTAATAAGATGTATGTATAATGGTTTATAATGTGAGCGATAATAGGAGCTGTAATGGGTTAGGCATATGCCTGGCAACACACTATTCAAATGGGCGAGGGTGAGCTCCAGATCAGCCAGAGTTGTAAGACGAATTATAATTTAGGATGCTTGCTTTAGTATGAGAGAAGTGCTCAGGCAAGTTCGTTTACTTAAACTGGCGTATAACATTCAGGCTTCCTATTTGGAAATATGAGTCAAGGAAGAATGTGTGCCATAAAATCAAGAACACTTTACTAGTACACCTGATTTATTAATCTATCTGTATTTCCTTGACTACGGTTATGTGTCTCTCTAGCTAAGGCTGTTAAATGGAAAGCAATCATTAGAGAGATTAGAGAGCACAAAAACATTATTTTAGTCAATGTATCTGTCAGGATTAAAAGTGATAAATTAAAAAAAAAAATTGTATGCACGAGTTGTGGTACGCCGGACAATGGTGAAACAAATACGCGGGACGCCAGACCGGAAGTTTGCTGAACGTATTATCTAGCTTGACCTGAGGCTGTCGACAACCTAAGATAGTCTTATGATACAGTAGTCTTTAGGTGTAGTTACCTAACTGCAGCAGCTTTGTGAGAAACAGAAGCTTAGGTCACCCGGTCAAAACTGCTCTTTTTGAGTTATATACAGGATAGTGTTTAAGGTTATTTGCACACAAACATACTGAAATATTTTTTTAGCTAAAAGGTCGGCTTAGCCAGCACGGATCCGCGTTGAATAGGTGACATAGTTTCTATCTTTAAGAAAAACGTATTGTAGACCAAATATGAGCGGGAGTCGCTTAAATTATGCGATTACTTGAATACGTTACAAAATCTTTCACGTATTTTTTCCGGTTGTGTGCGAGTCTAAGTAAATCCTCGTTGATAAGCGACAAGATATTTGTTTGAAACGAGTTTTTAACCAGCGTGTCCCATCCTCAAGTTTTAATGATAGAAACATCTTTAACAGTAGCAACAGTTGACATTTTAAATCTATACTTCCGCAGCTATCCCGAACATCCCTAAATAATACAGTCATCGTCTAGATGAGTAAGCATGTTATCTGCGCCCTATTTCTACAACTTAGCCGTTGAAAACATGATCAAATATAGAAAACATTCCATTACATGCTAAAGGAGATGGCGTTTTAATGCAAATGTCGTTGACGCTGAAAGTAGGTTTGACCTTCCAACAAAATGCGGTCAGAAGGCGTCTGCCTTTGACTGGCTTGACGTTCGGCGTCAAAGATGTCATCTGCGCATTACTGACTCCGTGCAAACAGGTATTCGCTAGACCAATGTGTTGTCCACATGTGTATATTAAGCAATCTAAAAGTTCAGATAGAATGATAACTGTGATTATTATTCATATTTTATCCGACAGCTCACATTTTGACATGACTGAAACCGTAAGCAGTATAGTATATAGTAGTAGTTGTGCATCCGGGAAGTTTATGCATATATATCTATAGAAAATGGGTTGGACAGGGATCAACTACAATGTCGAATACGTCTTTTCTACTCAGAAGACTGCAGCTGTTCCTTCGCAGGGCGACAAAAACTCGGTCAAACTCATCACAGTAGACACACGTGTATACTGATTGATTAATTTATTGTGCGCTGGGCATGTATACCTAAATACAGATGTCACCCTTTTATATCAGAGGCGCTTAGAGCGGCAGCATATATATTACCTACGCAGCCATATAATCCATGTCTACTTCAATGCCTACTGAGTATTTGCTTTCCATTGTGACAACCTCTCCTTTGTAATATCAACCAGGTCATTTCTAACATTTGGTTCTAGAGCTAGGGCCTCCGACAGCTCTATATCTCTGCTCCCCCTAAGTCTATACATTCTTTAATAATATGTTCTATTGACTCATTCTCTAGCCTAAATGCTCGACATGCTGTACTTTGCTCCGCCCTTATATTTAGTTCTATGTATCCTTGTATACAACATCTCTGACCTGGCTTCTGCCAATAGTCCACTCGCTCTTGAATTATCGTATACCCATTCTACCCCGCCCCTTTCCCGCTTTTCCTTTCCCTACATAGTTGCCTAAACTTGATCGAAAGCCCATCGCCAATTTCCATTTGTCTGTATATGACTTTTCAGTCACGCAGTTTTATCCTTTCACATTAAACGACTTTTTATGTTAGCACTTTGGAGTGAACAATTGTCTCCGCGTTAACGTGTGGTTACGGGTTATCTAACCCGGGGTTAGCCCAGTTCAACAATGTGCCCCGAACAGATGCTGCGTTTCCTCGTTGGATGTCAAGCGACAGTCTCTGACGCAAAAATTCCGATGCTCTTGAGTCTCCCGTGGAGAGGTTAAGGCTTCTACCCACGCGCTGAATCAACTTCAATGTAAGCGGGCCTGGTCCTCCCATTGTTTCAAAGGCCAACGGACAAAATTGGTGCGGATAACTAACGCCTGAGTATTTTCTACATTTGTTAGCCTCTGCTAACCTAGACGCATGACCTGCCTGGGCCGCACCTGCACCGACCATCGAAGGGGCTAATGAGTCGGTTACAGTTGCGTCCCAAACAAGCATGCGATTACGCTCAAAGGGGGTTAGAGTAAGACCGTCAGGCCTTTTTCCGTCATCTCTGGGTAGACCCGGATGTTCTAGTACGCACGGAAAGCCAGCAGATCTTAGTGCTCGACTGAAAGTGTCATTTAATGCCGAGTGGCGTGCTCTTCGGCCTGCACTTAAGGCGCATGATAAGCCATGATGCGCCAAAGCGTCTACAAGGTAGCCACAATGACATCGGTGAGGGACAACTAGGTCGACACTAAGACGCAATCCTGTGCTGATGCGCGTCGTCTCATCATCCAAAAGCGTCCCTATTCGTGGACAGGGTAGGGCATGTAACCAGGCTCCAGCTCCTTGACTACTAACGGCTCGAAGCCTGGCTTTCTCAGCCACGGTGGGGGCTCTATCGATCAGGCTTGTTAATCGCTTTTCTTGCAGAGTCTGTCCAGCTGCTCTGTTTAGTTCTTTCATCGGGAGGGGAGTCAAACAAAGACAACAATCTGTCGGTCAGCTTTTGTAGCTCAGCGTTATAAGCTTCCCATTCATCCTTATCCAATAAAGCCCTAACCCTCTCCGAAGCCTGAGTCAATGATGACACGATCGGCAGGTCCAGCCATCATGACCGCGTCCGGCATACCTAAGCCGCCTAGAGAGATCGGAAGCATTACCTGATCCCTTGCCACAGCAGTAAGCTGAAGATTTAGTATCTCCTCTAAAGTGTCCAAGCTAAGATCATTAAAAGGCTGTCAAAGTTCAGGAGATGAGGATAAATTGCAACCTCTAACTAAGTGTGTTAACTTCGTGACTGAAAAGCAAGATCTAAGGAGAAACAGGCCGCAGTGGGCCCCCACTTGGAATAGTCTGCCTGTGGCGAAGTTCAGTTTGTCTTTCCGGGCGGCTAGTGCATTTGGCATCCCATCCGGCAGCAAGGGCACACCTAACAGCTCCAGGTCTTGTCAACAACGCGGCATCCAGGGAGTAGGCTAAAGAGATCCGTTAAATCTAATGGTTCAATTTCGTTATGATCCGTAACATAGACTTCACATTTGCCCGGGTTCAGATTCAGGCCACTAATCACACCAAAGTCAATGATTTTTCGAATATCGTCTAGTACTGTCGGGAGGTCTCCGTCTGGAACGCCGTCATCCAAGTGCCAGGCATTAAGAGGAGATCGCAGTGTATCCACCATATCCTTGATACACATTGGTACGCATACATTATACATATTATACAATTGTACACTCAGCTGCTCGCGAGATGTTATTCGAGAGAGGCAGTGCAGTTATCTCTTCGCAAGGGCCAGGCAGGCAGATGCATGAAACTTCGTACACGCCTGAGAGCATAGTCGACAGACGCACTCGGTGTACTCTTCGTGGAAGCTCGTATTCGAACAAACCAGGTGATGATAGCCTTGAACTATGTATCTGGTATAGACGTGGCAATTGTCACACGCAAGACCAGACCAGAGGTGAGAGTACACGTCTAACTGCGCTGGCTCAGCCAAGGCCTCGATCACCTTTCTTTGCCACTTTAACAAAAATTGCTGAAGTGATTCTGTAATAGGTGACTTCAGCCTGACTCTTATTATTTCCACTGCCAGTTCGCAACCCGCTTGCAAGTTCCTTACCGTCCGCAACAAGCAAAAAACGCGCTCTATATATATTGTAAAACATCTTTCTAGCTGCGCAACATTTGCCGCTGAAGGATGGTCCTACACCTTGCCAAGGATGTATTTCAACATTGGCATAATCTTAAGCTCAAAACAACGCAATGCGGCACTCAGAGACAGTCGTCGAAGGTCTCTCACCTCTGTGTAAATAGAGGCAATAGCCGCCCGACACTTGTCGCCGATGTGCTGGGTAAAGGTCGTTCTCGTATAGTGTAGTCTCAGCCCTAAATACGGGAAGGAGTTGACAATCTCTAGCGGTTGGCCACAACAAGGTATTACATCTGCAGCAGCCAGTCGACCTCCACGGCAAAACTTAATGGCTTTCGTCTTCTGCCAATTCAGTTGCAGACCCTTACGGTGAAGATAACTTTCTGCATTGTCGGCAATACGACAAATGTCACCGCGGTCCCGGTGGGCCACTACTATGTCATCCGCACATATAACGACAAGGGCGTTTCTAAAGTTTTTCCGCAAATGGCGGAGGTCTGCGATGAGCAAAGAGAAGATCAGGCAACTGAGAGGGTCCCCTTGAGGAGTCCCTTCGTGTTGGCTCAGCTGCAAAGTGTCTTCGCCACTTATATTTACGTCAAGGCGGTTTTCAGCAAAGAAGCTGGAGAGCACTCGTAGAAAATAACCACCTACTCCAGCATGTCAAAATGCATCGATTAGTAAGTGACGGGGAGCTTTGTGGAAAGCCTTGACGCAATCGATAAGGACGGCCTACAAGTGGACCCCGGGCACATCCAACACCCGCTCAACTCCGACTGGAGTACGTGGATCGGAACCCGTGCACCTCGACCTTTTCTAAATGCGAATTGCTCCGGGGATAGAGCCTTCTCCACAGTTGGAAACACCCTTGAGATAATCAACCTAATGATGATTTCTATAGGAGGGTTCCGACGCAATACCCCGTTAGAGATTTGGATCGTCCACGTTGTCACCGTAATTGCCCTTGAAGAGCAGAGTAAGCCTGGCCTCGTGCCAAACCTTTTTTTTTTTTTTTTTTTTTTTTTTTTGTTCTGGGAGGTTTCGGTAATGCATGATGCACATGCGCCACTAGCAGCCTGCGTGACTAGTGTGAGACTCGCAAACCCACTAAACCCGGATTCCTCCCCACCCCCCCAGGCTCGGTATTACTTTGGCATTACATCGAAACCGTGGGAGAGGCGTCCCTGCCGTTCTCCTTCAATCAGCTCTATCCCTGACTATCATCCCGCATGTCTACCTGCGGTTGGATAGGGGGATGCCATTTTGTAATCCGTCCTGTGAGGGTGCGTCGAGACCATGAGGGCCTGGCTGCTCCCCACCCCCTCCCCCCTCCCTCGGCTCCTCGTCTCGACCACTCTCCCGAGAGACCCGCTCAAACCTCTCCCGCCTGGCCGTTTCCTTGGCTGTCTTGAGTGTCAAAACAGCGTCGAACAAGTTCGTCGCCTCCCTCCATGCCTCCGCCGAAGTCATCATATGGGAGACCACCTCCTTGATGGGTCGGCCCCTCACAGCGGTTGGTGCTGCGTCCCGTGCTTCCCTGAGAGCATCACACCGCAGAACAGTATGCTCTACGTTGTCCGTTTCTCCAGAGTCGCACAGTACGCAGATATCGCTGATGGCCTTCTTGATCCTTGACAGGTAGCTCTGGAACTGGCCGTGTCCGGTCAGAACCTGAGTCGTCCAGTAGGAAAGCTCCCCGTGTCGGCGGTCATACCATACCCTGAGGTCCGGTATCAGACTCTTGGTCCAGCTCCCTGTGGTCACACCGGGTCTTACCTGCGCCCATTCCTCATGCCAGGCCGATATGGTGGCACTCCTGGCCCTGGTGAGATCCAGACCTTCGTCTAGATACATTTTACTTCGTTCAGCCACTAGGAGGTCCCATGGCAGCATTTTGGCTAGGACCAGGAGAGCTTCGGTCGAGACTGTTCGATACGCCCGGCTTACCCTGATTGCCAGCGTTCGTTGGGTCGACCTTAGTGCCCCCCTATTTTTCGCCGTCCGCATTGCCATGTCCCCCCAGACTGGGGCTGCGTATAGCGCCGTTGATTCGGCCACCGAGGCCAGGAGCCTTCTTTTCACCTCAGCCACCCCACCGACCCTAGGCATGATCCGCGCCAGGTTCAGGGAGACCCTTTGGGCCTTTTCGGCCACGTACTTAACGTGTGCCGATCCGGTCAGTCCGGTGTCTAGCATGACCCCAAGGTACTTTACCTTCTTTCTGATTTCTATCGGGTGGCCCGCCATCACGAGGTTAATGCCGGTCGTCCTCTTTCTGCCTGTTAGGTACATCGCCTCCGTCTTGTCGGGTGCCAGTTTCAAGTGATGGGACTCCATCCACTCGGACACCATTGACAAGGCCTCATTGGCGGCGCTCTCCAGGGCTCTTTCGGTCCTGGCCGTTATCATGAGTGCAAGGTCATCGGCGTACGCCAACGTCTCCACCCCATACGGGAGACCTGGGATCTCGAGCACCCCGTCGTAAGCTATGTTCCAGAGCACGGGTCCTAGAATCGAGCCCTGTGGGACTCCGGCAGTAACCTCGTACTCCTGCCCCCCTGCAACCAAGCCTCTGTCATCCAGGTAGGATGAAATCATTCGACGGAGGTAGAGGGAAAAGCCCTTCCTCTTCATCGCCTCCACAATTACTTTCCAATTCATTGTGTTGAAGGCATTTTTGACATCCAGGAGGATCAGGAGCACGAATCCCCTTGTTTTAGGGGTCTTCATAGTCTCCTCACCCGCCCGTTTCAGAACCTTCTTTAGAGCCCCTAATGCGGATCTGCCCTTCCGGAAGCCGTACTGGGCATCTGATAGGGCGTTCTTTTCCTGAATCTCGTCGTTTAGTCTCTTGACTATAACGTTCTCCAGGAGCTTACCCATGGCGTCAATGAGGCATATGGGCCGGTAAGCCGAAGGCCCCGTCTTCCTCCCGGGTTTGGGGATTAGAACCAGGCTTGCCCTTTTCCACAGCCTCGGGAATCTCCCCTCTCTCAAAAGCTTGTTGGCAAGGTCTTGGAAGACCTTAGGCCACCTTTTGACCAGTAGCCTCGCTACCTCTGGGGGAATTCCGTCTAGGCCGGGCGCTTTACCGGTTGCCAACCGAATCCGGGCTTGTTCGACCTCCTCCAGCGTCACCTCCGGAATGTTTTCCGGGGTGACCGAGAACTCCTCGTTTTCTCTCCGCGGCTGTGCCGGAAAAAGACCGGTTACAGTCTCCCGCAGCACATCCGGGGGGAGTTTCGGGGGAGGTCTCCGGAGTTTGGCCATAACTATTCGGTACGGCAGGCCCCATACGTCGCTCTCCACCGCGTCTATCAGCTCTTTCTCCGCTCGGGCTTTACTTTTGGCGATGAGTCCTCGGAGTCTCAATCGAGCAGCCTTGTACTCCGCCAATTGGGATTCAGCTCTTGCGGTCTCTCGCTCCCCGTAAAATCCCACCCGTCGTTTTCTTTGCGTTAACCAGCTGCGTGTTCTCGTGAAAATCCTATTTAGCCTGATGCAAGCCCTGCGGGCAGCTGCGATCCCTTTGTTCCACCAGTAATTAGGAGGGTGGCGGCTCCCATGGTGTTGTGAGGGAGCAGCTTTCTCGCATGCTGTAGAGAGTATGCTAATTATTTGATATTCATCCCCCACCGTGTCTCCCAGTTGTTTGCAACCCTCGTCTATTTCAGCCACTAGAATCTTGGCGTCAAGTTTCCGCATCTGCCATCTCTTACTAGGGGGCGGGGCGAGGGCCACCTCGGGGGTACTGATGGTGAAACAGATGTATCTGTGGTCACTCATGGTCTCCTCCGTCTCCCTCACCCTCCACTCTACCACCAGTGGAAAGGCCGCCTCATTGACCATTGTTAGGTCAATGAAGGCCGTCTGGCTCCCTCTGGAAAAGGTGGGGACCCTTCCGTCATTAAGAACCATTAGACTTTTTTCAGCCATCCACTCCTGTAAAGTTTGGGCCCGTCTAGTTGTGGTTCGGCTACCCCATGCTATGCTGGCTGCGTTAAAATCCCCGGTGATCACTACCCTCTTACCTGCATGTGCCCCCGCGCTCTGGGCAAGTTCCTCGAGGAATTCCTCGAATTCCTCCTTCCTCCCTGTTGGGAGAGAAGTAGCAGCTATAGATGACCCCTACCCGGTCAATCTCCAGCCAGGAGAACCCCCTCCCCGACCCCCCCGCCCCTAATCGCGAGGTTTCTCTCGGAACCCGTCCACCAGATTGCGGTATCCGCCTCTGCGTCAGATACCCAGTCTGCCTTCCGCTTGGTGATTGCTATGTTTGGCTCGGAAAGCAGGCAGAGGCCTATAGACTCTCTGCGTACTATCTCATCGAGCATGTCATGCGCCGCCCTGCAGCGGTTAAGGTTTACCTGAAGTATCTTTAACATTGGTCGGATAAAGGACCCCTACCTACTAAGTTCCAATCACCCTTTCCGTCCTCTGCTGGGATAACGGTTTTCTTCTTATTTTTAGCCCCCTTGTCTTTATTCCCCTTTTTATTGCTCTTCTTGGTTATTTGGGCTTCTACTTGGGTCTCCTTGCCATCTACCTGTCCCTTGGCGACGCCCCTTCGGGCCTCCCGCCGCTGCTCGACTTGCTCCCTATAGGCCGGGCAAGACATCCTATCCGCTCGGTGCCCCTCTATTCCGCAGACCAGACACTTTGGTGTCGTTGCTTTGCAATTGGCTACCAGGTGGTCAGGTTCACCACATTTGTGGCATACCCGAGGCACCTGGCTCTCTGCTTTGCAGTCTTGAGCCTTATGGCCCGGCCTATGACACTTGTAGCAGTTGGGGAGCCTAATCCACTCCTCAGGTCTGCACCACCTCGAGCCCAGCTTAAGGGTCTTGCGGGAGCATATGGCTCTTGCCGCCGCCGGGGACGCCGTGACCAGTGCGTACCAAACTTCAGCTCTTCCGAGCCTTGGCTCGGTAGCTGTGATCTTGGCGCCGGCCGGAAGCTGCAAGGCCTTTTGCAGTTCGCTTTCGACCTGCTTCCCGTCCAAGAGTGGGTCAATCCCCCACAGGGCGATGGTCTGCCCCTGGTTAAGCTCTCGGCAGTCGGCCTGCATCTTCGCAGATTCCCGAATGGCCGCCGCCATTTTTTCTCCTGCGCCCTTTTCACTCTCCTCTATTCTAATTATAAGGTCACCCTCCTTACTTTTAACTACCCCCCTAACCGTTATCCCGGCGCCTTCTTGCTGCCTGACTTGTTCTCTAACACCCCGGAAAGTGTCGGCGAAGGTTTTTCCCTCTTCGACCTTAACCCTGAGGGTGCTCCTTGCTCCCTGCTCCGCCCGGGTGGTAGTCTCCGGTTTGGCTCCGGTCTTCCTTGTTTGTCTCGAACAAACCTCTAGGAGGCCACTGCCGTCGCCGGTCTTTCGGCAGCAGATTTCCAGAGCCTGTAGAAGCGTCTGTGTACGGCGCTCCCTTGTGACGTGCATCAACGGGGGTTTCTCCCCGCCAGCCAGCCCCAGCGCTTTTCCCACGACAGCTTGGAGCACCCCCAGGGTCGTGGTCCCTAGTTCTTCTTCCGGGTTTATCACTCCCACTACCAAGTACCGTTGAGAGGCCGCTTGGTTTCCTGAACCCTCTAAGAATTCGACGGCGTCGCTATTTTTAAGAACAGCAGCCGTCCCTGCGCTCATGTCAGCCACCGCTGCTAGCGTGGGAAACTGTGCCGCCAGCCCCTCTATTAAACCCTTATCCGAATCTGACCCTTTAGTGATAACCGCTACCCTAACCTCCCTCTGAGTGGTGAGGGCGTCAGTGGTGACCTTTAAGTGTTTAATCACCCTCTCAGGCCAGTGTCCCTTGACGGCTCTCACCAGCTCTTCCGGAGTGCTTGCCCTTTCTATACTATTTTCTATCTCCGTGGCCTCTGTTTCTAGTTCCAGCTCCTTGGCCCTATCTTTATCTAGCTCCCCGTGACAACGTGCACATAGGAGTTCGAGGCCTTTTACCCGCTCGCTTATCTTGTCTCGTTGGATGTCTTCCCTATTCTCCTGTACCCCGTTTTCTCTTAGACCCTCGAGCTCTACCCTCAGTCTGCACTCGTTTGTTCGTAGAGTTTCGACTTCCCCTCTAAGCTGTTCTATCTCTTCCTCATCAGCTGACCTAACTTCTCGGTAGGCCTTCCCTCTGTCCTCCAAGACCTTTTCTAGACGTTCCAGGGTCCTGGGGAGCTTTTGAGACAGCTCCTTGAGCTCGATCTTCGTGTTACTGGCCTTACACAGATTAGGCGTTTGCCCGATTTGTTGCCGCATCACTTGAAGGACCTCTTGGAGCTGCTTTTCTCTCACAGCCTCCCCATCCCTGGCACACTTGGCGGCTTCTCCCCTTTTTGGAGATTCAATAGCCACCCTCTTCCTATTCCCTTCGACGCCCTGCGTCTCCGTTCTGTCCTCCTCGTCCATCCCCTTACTGTTTAATCTAAATAATTAGTATATCTCTATATAATATATCATACATATAACATACCGTAATATATCATATATACAATATTCTTACCATATAATATACTATACTATAGCATACCATACAATATATATTAATGTATCCTATTACACACACACACCCATAAATGCATACACAGATATGCGCATATATATATGTGCATACACATACACACATATATATGTGTCTCCCGGACTGATACCCTCCCAGCTGTTTCCTGGCTGGTGATTCTTCTTCACCCGTTGTTGAGCAGTAAATAATCACCTCTTTCCCCGTCGCGCCTCTTGGGCCGGCTTTCTTCCCTCTACGCCGATTTCTCTCCACCCCTCGCCGCTTCCCTCTCCATCCCCTCGCCTCCTACTCTTTCCACTCCTTACTGACCAACTCTCACCGAGAAACCAATATGGCGGCCCCCAGTGGCCGGAAACCGAGACTGGTGGCCCCACGTGTATCAGCCTAGTGATCGAGAAGTAGAAATATGAAAAATTCCAACTTGGTCCGTCTGTCCTCAACAAACGCGGCCCCAACTAGTATCTGGAAGAGAGGGCTACTAAGTACAGTACCTTTGGAGGCGAGAGTGTACCGTTTCGCCGACCAGGTGGTTCTCTTTTCGTCGTCGTTGGGATCGCCGATACTGAGTGTGAACCAATTATTCTCGAAAAGTGAGCAATAAAACTCGAAAAACCACCAGAACACAACAAAACTCTGTTGCAGGCCTCCACGCACCAACGCTACAGGTCCGGCACCGGGCACCCCGGAGTAACGCGAGTTTCTCCGGTATGTACCACAGAGCTCGGCTAGACACGTCCGCACAGTTCGACTGCCAGACAGAGACTTCGTGCCAAACCTGGGGTAAGTGTCCTCCGCTGAGTATCTGATTAATTAGATTACACAGCTTCTCTGCTAAAACATGGGACGACTCAGCCCAGTGTTCGTAATCGATCCCATCAGGATCCCTACTTTTCTTCTTGGGCAACCCGCGCAAGATCTGCACCACTTTTTCCATCGTAAACGTTAAATTCATGTAGTGCTGCTCCAGAGTGAGCGGTTGTTCATTAACTGGGTTAGGCGCGGGGGCATTTGCATGGAGCAGACAAGCACTAAAGTATTGAATTTTATACCGCAACTGCTCCTTTGTCATGCTTTGTTTTTTTGTGAGAGGGAACTCGATGCCGATGTTGTTGGCATTATACCCACTAAAAACCTCTCACCTAAATAGCCTCAGGAAGAGGCGAGAAGCTGGAACTATTTTTTAATACTACTCCAACCCCTTTGTCATGCTGTGCATGCTTTTGCTCAGCTCTCTTAAGCATGCGAAACTGCCCCTCCTCATCATACCGGTGCTTATTCTCTACAAGCAGAGAGTAGGTTGCTTTATGTCGGCCATAAAGCGCCCTACGATCAGCAACTATCTGGGTTCACGCAAATCGAGCTGTCTAGACAAGTGCGTTGTCAGCTGCCGCCACGGGGCGCGCTCTTGGCCAGGCACTTACAGAGACACTAGCACCGGCAGGTGCTACCGTGCTGGAATATCAAGGACCTCGCATCCCTGAAATTCCGTCGGATGCTGAAAGTTATGAAGCAAAAGGTCGATAGTGATCCTTCTAGTTTGGAAAACGTACGTAAATTTATCACACTCATTAGCGCAATGCTGGCTCTGTTTTCTAGGAGCTTGAGAAGCCCATCGCCCTTCCTGTCAGTGGCGCCACTATCAATGCGACAGTTGAAGTGGCCGCCGAACTCCAAATTTTACTCCTAAAATCCAAGTGCAGCCACACGCCCAATGGCATCTCAGCCATATTTTTTAACTAGCATTTTTTAACGGAACATTTTTGAGATTATTTAGTTAGACAGATAGCCAATTATGAAAATGCAAATCATTATTTTGATATATTCCAGCACGGATTAGTGCCTCGACGCTCTACGTGCTCACAACTGTTAGAAATGTCAAACAATTAGGCCTTGTGCATATACGCCAACAAGGACTTCTATTGTGTATACTTTGAGCAGAAGAGTGCTATTGATAGAATTGATCATAGACTTGTTGTTGACAAGACGCTCCGGGTTCGTTAAGAGACTCGTAACTGGCTTCGCACGGCGTCCCGCAGGGGAGCTGCGTGTTCCCTCTGCTGAAAAAAATATTTGTTTCAGACATAAAGATATGACGACTTAAAAATATACACTCCCATGGATTCATACTTCCTTCATATTGTACTTCTTCTAGTACAAGAGAGCGGATCCTTGCCCACACCATGTCCAAGGTAGCGACTTTAATCTGCTTTGTATAGACGTAGATAATAATTGAATATTTGCTTTATTGTAGAAGAGCCTTACACTTTAATAACTTTAACCTTATATTTGCAACAGTGAAGGTTTGCCTAATAACTTTAGCAGCATTTAAAAAAATTTCAAGATATTGTGCATCATTACTGATTGCAGATGATTCGATTTTCACGATGGAGTCTAGCTCTACTATTTCTGGCGGCTCTCGGCACATGCATAGATGTTCCGGAAACGAGTGACCTAAAAAGTTTTCCTTACGTGAGTAACAACTATTCGGAGGATAAATATACAAATACATAGATTTTTGTTTTTAGTGTAATGTACTATATTATGGTCAATTGTTTGTATAAATATAGGCGTCTACTATAGATGTCGTAAACACATAACACAGCACCTATATCAGGTTCTCCGTTGACGCGTTGACTAAGTATTCGAATAAACTTATTCGTAGCGGCATTTATTCATCGACGCTAGGGCAGTATTGGTTTCGTTTCAACAGCATATGTATTAAGTTTCGAACTTGTGAATAAAAATTAATAATGAAAAGGCACTTTTTCGGCTGACTAAGATACTTGTCTTGTACATAGCATGATTTGCGGAGGCGTAGCGGGCACTTTTAAAAGCATACCTAAGATTTCCAGATTTCATTCGGTTCAACCTATTATACAGGCGCTGTCTGAGAAAATCACCCGCTCGTTTGTCTCCGCTGGCTAGAATCAGGCGTTTCCCGACCTTTTGTAGCAAACTTCGAGTGGATGGACCGGGCCCGCCAAGGGTCTCGAAGGCAAAGGGATAAAACTTGTACGGGTACCCGATGTTCTGGTACTTTCTAGCTTTGTTTGCCTCGGCGAGAGCCAAAGCATGACTAGCCCGGGCCGCGCCAGCACTGACCATTGAAGGGGCTAATGAGTCAGTAACTGTCGCGTCCCAAACCAGCATGCATCCGCTCTCGAACGGAGTTAAGGTCAGCCCAATATTCGTTTTATATACCAAGCCCTTATTTTATTTAGACTTTTCATATCGCTTAGGGTCAAGTATGTTGCGACTACGGGCAGTAACCTACAATTGGTAGTATTTTCATATAAAAAACATTCATGCCGGTGTCAGGTCTACGTCACGGAGGTCACCAAGCAGAATTATTGCAGCTG
>QVRM01005906.1:0-175000 GCA_003439945.1 Dermanyssus gallinae | reverse complement strand
GAATTGCAAGTTCGTAGTCTCTCGAAAATCTCTGTAGACGTCTAACACTTGTGGACTGACCGATAGCTTGTTCAGTACCAACTCTTCTGTTAGTGCTTGTTCTCTACACAGCTCCATTGCGAGTGTTGCTGACGCGTTCCTTGGTAAGCCCAATATTCGTTTTATATACCAAGCCTTTTTTTAATCTAGACTTTTCATATCGCTTAGGGTCAAGTATGTTGCGACTACGGGCAGTAACTTACAATTGGTAGTATTTTCATATGAAAAACATTCATGCCGGTGTCAGGTCTACGTCACGGAGGTCACCAAGCAGAATTATTGCAGCTGTGGCTTTGGCCCGCATCTCCTCAATATGTCGATTGAAGGAGAGTTTTGGGGTATGGTGACTCCAAGGTAAGTAAAGTGGCTGGCGAGTTCGAGAGATTGTCCGTTAATTTTAACGTGGTGGTCCGCCGCCGCATATGCTCCTCCTCTGCTAAAGCGGAGAACTTTCGTCTTCGCAATGTTGATTGCTAGCTTGTTTTCTTCGCACCAGTTTGCTGCTGCATTGAGGTTAATACTGCAGATGGTCTCGGGATTTGGCTAGTATTACAAGGTGTCAGCATAAAATACGTGGGGTGCTTTGATGTCACGTAACAGATCCGCTAGTCCGGCCACATACAATATAAATAAAAAAGGGCTGACCGAATCGCCCTGTGCCACGCCCGTGTTCTGCGTGACGGTTTTCAGTACATTGTAGTCACCATTTTATTGGTTTTGACGTTATGACTTAGCATGTCACGCAGTAGCTTAAATATCGTCCCTGTTATTGAAAGTTAAAACCTGATTATCTCGAAGAGTCGATCTCTATACTCTTTCACACTTTTTTTAATGAGTCTCATGCGTTGCTTACTTCAAATGTGGCTTTTTGACTTTTCGTAGTTCTAAATGTTCTTTCCATTCCGAAGGTCTGCGAGAGTTTCGTTCCTTTTGGCTGCAAATAGCATGCTTCATTTGACGACATTCCCTATCGAACCACGGTTTGTGTTTTTGCACCGACGTGTGATTTTTGCTCTTCGCAGCTGTATGGATTGCCCAACGAATTGTTCGTTCTGTATAGTTTATATCCTCACAAAAATTGACTAGTTATACTGCTTGTATAACTAGTCAATTTTTCTCTAGTAAGTGAGTGTTAAGTAAGCGGCCGAGCCGCGTGTTTACGGGTTGAGTTTCCTTTTAAGTTTTGACTACGCTGAAGTCTAAAATCTACTTTACAATGCTTTCGGTGGGCTGACGGGATTATCGTTAATTTGCTAATTGCATGTGCTGCCTGAGAGACGGATGATAAAGCTAAGTCGATACAGCTACGTCCTTTCCAACTGTAACATGTTGGGTGCTTGCAATTATTCTCAATATTTAGCCCAAGTTCATTGATACCTATTTTAAAAGTCATTTGTCTTGCTCCTTCCTTGGTCAAATTACAATTAAAATCACCGCCAATTATAATATGTTTAGTTATGTCGGTACAAAGCGCTTGGCAGTTACCAATATCTTGCATCACTTGATGCGGGTTCTTCTCTGGTGGACAATAAATATAGATTAAGTACAAGTCTACTAACTCTACGACTATGCTTCTAGCTGAGCTGTAGACGAGCTTTGTATGTTCTGCCGTGCGTACCCCGATACAGACGTCCCACTTTGGTCGTCCCTGCCCCTCTGCTTTCACCGCTTGTCCATGGAATAATTTGTGACTGAGGAGTAGTGTGTCATTGCAGTCTGGCACAAACGTTTCGGTTAAAAAGAGTATATCATACTCGCTGAACTCATTCTCCGCTGGTGTTCTACATAGAGAATTCAATGATTCTACGTTCCATAACATACATTTTGATTTGTACACGGTTCTGTGTACGTTGTAGTCTTTGGCACAATATTTTGTCATTTGTTTGTCTCCATTCCATCATCCTCATCGTCTGGTTTATTTCGTTAGCACCGGTGCATGCTTCTCCACCGATAGCGTTACCGAATATTCTATACGTTTTTACTTGGCCTCGGTATAGGCGAAACTGGATGCCTCTTGGCCATACTGATGGGTCTAGCAGAGCATTGAATTTGTTGGCGTCTACTTGTATATGAAAGGTATTGTAATATGCTTGGTTCATGCCAACAAGTTCCGATGATTCAAAAGACGAATTCTTTGAGTACGTCTGCCGAATGTGACAATTGTAAGCGGCTTACGAAGAGCGCTTTTGTTCGTGGACGTTCAGGCACGTTATGCGCCTCTACCGCATTCAACTGTGTCATCTTGTTGGTACCCGTCGTCACCTGCACTACACGTCCCTTTCCTTTTCCAACTGTGTGCCATGGATGTACGCGTCGCCTCTGTCCTTCGTTGGGTGTGTCCGTGATGTTATGCTGGGGATCGCCGTTGGTGCTGACATGAAGCGTCGCGGTGTGAATGTTCCTTGAACTAATGACTGTTGGCATATTTTGCTGTTGTTTATGCTAGTGGCTTGGTGGCTGCCTGTTGGCGTGATCGAAGATCAGCTGATTTTGATACAAGGCTGTTGCTACCTGAGATCTTCTTAGAAAGATCGTCGATTTGTTTCTTCAGTGCTTGTAGTTCTGCTGTGCAGCTGCAGAATGTCTTGCCGGGAGCGGTTGTGTTCTGAGAAACTATCAGCGAGACTTCCCTCCAAAAAACACGATTTGCAGTTGGTATTGTGCTTGTCCGGTATTTAAAATGAGCGGTGAGTGTGCACGGGCCTGCTGCATCCTTCGCACACTGTACGATCTTTCACTTGCAAAAACTGACCACCGCAAGTTCCGCAGGGAAGGCCAGGGTGTACTTCAACGTCGCCGCTAAGGTAGCAAGAGGACAGCCAATGCAGATGCTCTTAAAGAGTGTGTCTTTGCAAGTCGTCGACGAGGAGACCACATGGATAGACTCAACATGTTAATCTGGGCGTCAGAAGGAGGTCCGGTTGACAGTAGTTGGCCCATCGGTACGCGAGGCCCTGAATACTCATTTGCACACACACGTTGCCGCTTAAGTGTCACATTTTGGGCTAAAACGTTGTATACTAGAAGAGCGCACAAAAAGTACATCCGCACAGCCGCCGCCATCTTGAAGACTTGCTGAATATATAGAACGGGCTATCACCGGACCTGCAAAATACGAAGCAGTCGGCGTCTTTAAAAAACGCTTTATTTAATGTATCGGAAATGCATAATGCACAAGCGCTACTGGCAGCTAGCAGCATCTAGTGTGGGACTCACACCCTACTAAAACCGATGTCCTCCCCACCCCCCAAGGCCCAAGATTTCATTGGCATTACTTCGACAACCCTGAGAGAGGAGTCTCGAGATCTAGCGCTCTATGCACCTAGCCAATGGTTGCCCGTCCTGGGGAAATGCACCGAGATCCTCCGGAGGGCCTATCTGCTCCTTCTCTTCTCCCTCCCTCGGCTTATACTCTCGACTGCCCGTCAAAGGGACCTGGTCGTAGCGAGCTCGTCTCGCCGCCTCCAGGTTAAGCGTTTTCCTCATGATGGTGTCGAGGTAACGTCGACCCTCTGTCCAATTCGTCTCGCCTTTCATCATGAAGTCCACCACGTACTGCGGGATCTTTCTCGTCAGCTCGGGCGTCGCAGAAGCACGTGCTCCCGCAAGGGCCGCGCAATACACGATCGTGTGTTTGACGTCGTCCGCGTCCCCGCAGAAGCAGAAATTGTAGATGTCAACCGGGGCCTTGCCTATGCGCATCCTATATATCTGGAACTGGCCATGTCCTGTGAGCACTTGTGTCGTGGTGTACGACAGCTCCCCCAGCTGCTCGCCATTCATTGTTTCACAGTTCTAATATCTTCTGTTGTGCCCGCGCGAGGTTCCAGTTTTCATCGAGACTGCGTTCGCTTCTCTCTCTGGTTAGGAGGCCCCAATATAGCAGGCAGGCAGTACTGCCAGGGCATCCGTAGACACCGTGCGATAGGCCCTGCAGACTCTAGTGGCCATTCCCCTCTGCGCGGCTCTGAGTGCTCTCCGGTTCCGCGCCGTCCGGAGAGCCATATCTGCCTAGACGGGTGCCGCGTACATCGCCGTTAACTCAACCACGGTCGCCAGAAGCCGTCTTTGTCTGTCAGACGCCCCTTCCTCTCGCGGGAGGATCCGTGCATGATTCTGCGCGATCCCAGGGACCTTGCGGGTGACGTAGGCGATATGCGCCGCACATGTAAGTCCGGTGTCCAGGATGACCCCCAGGTACTTGGTCTCCTTCTTGATTGCTATGCGTTGGCCTAAGAGAATCAGATTAAGACCCCTCGTGTGCTTTCGCCCATTGAGGTAAAGTGCCTCCGCTTTTTATGGCCCTAAATGGAGGTGATGCTCACGCATCCACTCGGCCACTTTGCCCAGAGCGATATTTGCCAGCTTCTGTAGCTGAGTTTTCCGTGTGGCTGTCACCAGCAACGCCAGGTCATCGGCGTATACTAGGGTTTCCACACTGTCAGGCAGGCCCTCCATTTGCAAGACTCCGTCGTATGCAATGTCCCAGTGAACCGGGCCAATTACGGATCCCTGCGGGACGCCCGAGCTTACTTCATAGTCGCGGTCTCCCGCTCTAAGAGTCCTGTTCTCCAGGTAAAATGATATTATGCGGCGAAGGTATTCCCCGTCGTTTCAGCGCAGTCATGGTAACACCCCAGTTGGCTGTGTTAAAAGCGTTACGAACGTCTAAAAGTATTAAAAGCACGTATGACCTGGTTTTCAAAGACTTCGTGTTTTCTTGCCTGGCGTGATGTAAAACCCGTCGCAGTGCGTCTAGCCGTGAGCGGCCCCGTGGGAAACCGTATAGATGTTCCGACAAGACCTATTTTGCCTCGACTTCCGCGCGGTGTTTAGCAGGAATATGGGTAAGTGTGGTGTCGAGCCCGTTGCCACCCCTGGTTTGGGGATTAGCACTAGTTGCGCTATCTTCCACTGCTTTGGGTAGTGCCCGTCAGTTAGCAGCCGGGTGACGAGTGTGGCCACCTATATGTTTGTGTTTCGGTTTTTATGATGGGTACAATGCATATATAAGTACATATTATAAATAATACTTATCAACAGTTGTGACGCTTTTTATTAAATATGTAAGGACAGGACCTTGAGAGGAACGTGATTTTGATGTAGATTGGTAGTGCTTAATTTGGCCGATGAACTAATATTAGCCAATATATGCGAAATTCTGCAGAGTTGATTTAAACGAGTGTAATTTAACAGATGCAGATGAAGAGTACAGGGTAGTATAGAAAAACCACGATAGGTATTTTCAAATAAACTATGACCTTGACATATATTGAGACAGAATGTCCGCAAAACGGTATGCTATTTAAACAACTAGTACTGTTTACAATAACGTAAAGGAGATCATGTCACTACGAAATGTGTACGGCGCTCTCAGATACCTACGTGCATTGCAAGGACGGAAGATGGTATTGTGCACGCACTTTTCCGATGCAGTGCAATGCGTGTACCAAGAGACTCAAAAACCACCAAAGAATTGTACATCCAAAGTTAAAAGACACATTGCACATATGAGAAAGGTAATCAAGAAATAGAAGCTAGAAAAATTTCTTTGTAGAACAAATAGTTAAACACCATTAATGGTTTAAAAAATAAAGAAAAGGAAGAGTACTTACAAGTAAAACGTGCAATGGGTGTCAAACGGCGAGTAATGAAAAGGAGTCTAGCTTCGACGAGGCGTATATAGAGAAAAGGCTATGCATGCCAGACAGTGAAAGCTAATGTATGGGGAACTTAACGGGTAGCCACAGTCAAATCATTCAAAGGCGCGTACACTTCTAATAACAGCATAAACAATGATGAGGGAACCAGTGCACAGGAATATATTAATGTTTGTTTTAAAATTATTCGGTTTATTTGGGCCTCTGTACTCGCGGGAGTAACTATGACTCTCTTACCGGCTTGGTCTGCTGGCGCGCGACTTCCGCGCGCTCCGGGGACCTTCACGATCCCCTATGTAAGTTAGTCAGACGGTACAAACTCCCAATAGTAACACTCTTGTGTTTTAACAGCTAACCGGGGGGCAAGGCATACGATAGAGATTGGTTGGCAACGAATTTATATTGTCATCCTGTCGTGGCCCATTCGAGGGCTGTTAAGGCTATTGCCAATACGGGGGGACTGTGCTGCACATGGACCCCCGGGCCGGACGGTTAATGCCCCGGGTGACACCCGGTGGTACCGTCAGGGACGCCTGCTGCCTTGGCTTAATAGGCAAAATGAGTGAGAAGTGGCCACATGAAAGCAGACCACCGGTCGAGAGGACCTTCTGGCCCCGCATTTTTGCGGGGAACTCCTGCGCTGGAGTGGGTAAAACTCCCCTTCGGGGGGGCGCGTAATATTCTGGTGTGTAACGCGGAATCGCGAGGTGAACGCGTCTAATCGGTACGGTGGAGTAGTGTGGTAACCCCATTCCGAACCTCGATAGGGGGGAGGGTGGGGGAGCTGCTGGCCTGTCTATTCGGGCTGCCGGGCACTCTCGTCAAAGGCTCGCGCGTATTAAATCGCGGGCGGCGGGAGTGTAAGTATTTCTCTCTTTTAGTAGTTGCCAGATAGTGAAAGCTAATGTATAGGGGAACTTAACAAGTAGCCACAGTCAAATCATTCAAAGGCGCGTACACTTCTAATAACAGCATAAACTATGATGAGGGAACCAGTGCACAGGAACATATTAATGTTCGTTCTAAAATTATTCGGTTTATTTGGGCCTCTGTGCTTTTGCAACTAAACTAAGGTTACTTTGCCACACAAGCCTGTTTATCAACTCAATTATCCGACAGTCCTCGCAGTGCTTTCTTCGGTAGGACGCATGCCCACTAGCCATTATGAACAACGGAGCCAAATATGTGGTAGAAAACGAGATTTGAAAATCTTCTGCTATTATCCGGTTTCGTTTAAGAAAACCCTTGAACAAAGCAAAATAAGCAAATCCCTAAGCGGTTACACTAAAACATTTCGGGTGCTGGATTTTCGCTCATTTGCAGACTTCACGCAATATACTTCGTCTAGCGCTTAAATTTCTAGCTGCCCTAAGTAGAATGACGTCTTTGCTTTAGCTTGATGATAAACGTATGTTGTTATCGAGATCTAAACTAAATAGGGTTTTGTACCTTGAGCAAGTTTTATACAATTTAAGACGCTTGGGACACTACCAATCGCTAACTACTGAGCAAGTCTACAGTAAAATAGTGCCGTCTTTACTGTAGCCTTCCTCCGTAGAACTAGCTATGTTTAAAATCCGTGATAAATAGGTTTTTTAAGATCCTTAATGGACAGGTCGTTTTGTTGGCCCAGATAGCACAACAAGGGCTATTTTATTGGCTGTGCGAACACTGAGACCACATGCGTTGACGAGCAGTATGGCTTAGCCCGTGCGTTGTTTCCTAGGCGCATATTGAGTAAGCACTCAAGTGTTGTTCCGTGAAGCTCTTTAAAAACGTAAAATATATTATTGTTCCTGGACGCAGGGAAACACCGTAGAAATTGAAATAAACGAGGCATCGAGAGAGTTTGCCCAAGAGGGCGCAGAGCTAGATGTGCGACGGAAGTCTCTACTGGTCTCTCCAACGCAAGAATCTCTCGACCGCATGGTTGTGGAGCGAACACATCGCCGCAACTAAATACCATGCTGGATAACAACACACTCCGCGTCGCGTCGGTATGCGGTTGAGGGAGACGGTCTGTGCCACTTATACACAAAGAGGTCTTCATCTCAGTTTGAGAATGGTGTGAAATAGAAATGTGAAATAAGCACAAAAACCCGGATGCCGGCTTTGATTAACGCGATGGATGCTTTGCTCATTGGGTTCTCCGTCATTGTGAAGAATCGGTCACGGCAGGGGCACTCTTGGCTATTGTAAGGTTAATCTCCAACCAAGAAGCGCTTAAAAGGACGAAGTACTAGATCGGAACCCTTGTATAATTTATATCAGGTTACCCTCCACACGAGTTTTACGTATCTTGTCTTCTTTCGGCCTGTAAGACATATCGCCTCTTTCTTCCCGGGTTCGAGTTAAGGTAGTAGTTTTCCTCTAGACGTTCACCTAAGTCAAGGCTTCATTGGCGGCTCTCTTAATCGAATGCGATATCGTTGGCGTACGTCAGCGCCTCTACTCTATACGGGAGATTACCGGTCTCGAACTGTTCATCGCAAGCCAGGTTCCAGAGCACGGGTCCTTGGCCTGCAACTAGACCTTGATCACTAAGGTAGGATTACATCATCCGGTAAAGGAAGGCGAAAATTCCCTTTTCCTTTATTGGCCCAATAACCTAACTACTTCCCAGTTCATTTTGTTTAAAGGATTTTTGACATTTTGGAGGATGAGGAGCTTGAATCCTCTCATTTTGAAGGTCTTCGTGATCTCCTGCCCCTCGTTGCGGTACCTTCCTTCAAACTCCGAGCGTGGACCGGCTCTTTTGACTCGTATTGAGCTTCCGAACGTGCTCTCTTGGCGTCGTTCTTCTTTACGCGGTAGACGAGGACGTTTTCTACCATCTGACCCGAGGGGTTGAGTAAGCTAATAGGCCAGCATGCTGATACCCCCTTCTAGGGTCTTCCGTGGCTTTGCAACCAGCACAAGAGTGATCTGTTTCTATATTCTTAGAAATCTGCTCTTTCTCAGCAAGGCCTGAAAGTCACAAGAGCTTAAAAACCCCCGGCCGATGAACATCTTCATTACCTCTGGGGGGCACCGTCCCGGCCGAAAGCCTTGCTGGAAATCCTGCAGGAGCCTTGTCGTTCGTCAAGCCCGGTAACGCGGTGCATGTACGTGCACTTCGCGACCGGAGGGGACACATAGGTGCATGGGGTTTGAGCCCCACCATTTCACATTTGTAATTATGGGATCCGTCTTAATAAGCAATGCGAAAGCAGTCTAGTGGATGTCAAATATTGGCTGAGGAATAGCCCGAAAAAGTAGGGAGATTTGTGACAGTTTATCACAGGAGGAGCCTTGGCGGACGTCTCCGGAGCCTCGACATAACAATCCGGTAGTGGAGGCTCCAAGTGACCTTTTCAACAGCCTATATGAGCTCCTTCACACGCGGGCTTTACTCTTAGCGACAAGTCTTTGGGGTCTCGTTCGGAAGGCCCTGCACTCAGCCCGTTGAGATAAATAATAATTTTTCTCCAATGCGAATGGCAAGTTTTGTATCAGTCTCCAGTCAACTTTCTCGTCGTTGGCGGCGGCGGTCTAGTACCTTGTCTTGAGGCTCCCCTGAGTACGGTTAAGGCTCTGTTACTTTGACGGTAATGTGTGCCGGGGCGCTACACTGCTTTCTGACTGAGGCCTTGATGTAGAGCCTTTTCAACAGGGAATTCGTTCTCTACAGCTTCACCTAGTAGAGGGGGTCTGCTGTGCGTCTGTCAACGGCAAGACCAGTTTCTTCAGTAATGGCCTTGGCAATCTTTCCACTAGCCTTGTCCGACCTTCAGCACGCCCTTAACTATAGCTCCGGAGGGGGCTTTATTTGTTTTTGAGGGCCTCTGCGGACGAGCCGCCCGCTCCGACATGTACTCTGATAGTGGTCTGGGCAGTCAGGGCAAAAAGGCGGGCCGCTCGGGGGGGGACCAATATATGATCCGGCTGATGGCGGCGTATCCAGGTTGAAGTCCCGGACTGAGCCACTATGGCAGCTAGTACCCACTGTAACTTAATGTCTCTACGTTGAGAAGTGATATACGAGCAACCAGAGGCTCCTCCCCGTCGCCTCTCCACGGGTGTACCGGGAACAAGCTATGGACCTGATCCTTTAGAACATCCGGCGGGAGTCTCCGAGAAGGCGCCCGAAGCCTGTCCATAACGATTCGGTACGCTAACCCCCACACGTCTCTCTCCACGTCTTCTGCCAGCTGTTTCCACGCCTGTATTTTACTCTTCCAGATAAGGCCTTGAAGGTCCTCGCGAGCAGCTCTGTAACTTTCCAAGAGTGTGGTCGATTGCTCGTCAACGTCTAGCCCCCTCTCCCCTCGGTTCAACCTTCCACTCAGCCAGCTGCGTTGCCTAGTATACGCCCTGTTTAGCCTTGTGCATCGCTTTCTCGCTTCCCCGATCTCTTTGCTCCACCAGTAAACGGACCGGTGCCGTCGGTCACCTCCGCCGTTCGGGTGGGGCGGGCCAGCCTTTGTACATGCGGCAATGAGTGTTTCAGTGAGTCGATTTTCGTCCACCGTTCCGACTCCCATTGTCCGACACCTCGCGTCGATCTCCTTTACTAGCGCTTCCTTTTCTAGCTGTCTCATCTGCCACCGTCTGCCCCGGGTAGGTGATGCTGGAAGCGTCGCGGTTGGGGCACGTACCTCGAAGCAGATGTAGCGGTGGTTGCTGTGGTTGTGAACCGTATCGACCCTCCACCCGGTTATCGCCGTGAATGCCCGTTCGTTGGCAAGCGTGAGATCTAGATGGGATTCCCTCCCTGCCCGTGAAAACGTCGGAACGTCCCCGTCATTGACAGCCATAAGCCCCTGCTCTGCCATCCATTCCAGTAAGATTTGTCCTCTTTCCGAAGTGTTACGACTACACCATGCAGTACTGGCCGAGTTGAAGTCCCCGGTAACAATTAATGGTTTTCCCTCGTGCGTGCCTAAACTACGGCCTAGTTGACCCAGGAAAGCCTGAAACTCCTGTATCTCCCTCTTAGGTAAAAAATAGCACGAGTAGAGAACACCCACCCCGTCTAATTCCACCCACGCGAAGCCACTTCCGCCACTCTCCCGAGCCCGTACTGCCCATTTGGCGTTGTCCTGTCCACCAGGTTGCCGCATCGATGCGTTCATCGGTATTTATCGAGCTCTTCTTCATTCGCTTCTTGTTCGGTTCCGAAAGGAGGCATAATGCTATGCCCCTCTCCCGGACCGTCTCCTCAAGCAGGTTGTGCACAGCTCTGCACCGGTTGAGGTTCACCTGAAGTATTCTAATCATTAGAAGTACCATTGAATTCCCCTCCCTTGGCTGCGGCACCAGCGACAGCGGCGCTGATGGCAGCACGCCCTCTTCATACATACACATGTAACCCTCGCTGTCCGTAGTCAATTGTTTAGCTTCTTTGCGCTGTCGCTTCTTTTCGGCCGCTTCCTGGCGCGCCCTAGCCTAAGTTTTTTTGCCAGCACTGAGCAGTTGCTTAACGAAGCCGAGCGCCCGTCGACTTTGCAAATATAGCAATGCCCGGTTTCGCTAGTGCACGCACTAAGGAGGTGCCCGACGTCGCCGCACCGGTAACAGCGGCTGCCTTGCGTTTTCTCCTCCTGACAGTCTTTAGCCATGTGGCCTTGCTTCTAGTAGTTGAAGCATGTTGGTACGCTAAACCAATCCTCTGCCCGGCACGTGGTGTTACCGATCTGCAGGTGCTTCATATCGACTAGTCTTTTTGCCGCCGCAGTCGGAAGAACGACAAGACACTGATATCGCCCTGTCCTGCCGGACCGCAGGTCTTCTGTACGCATGCGCATATCTGCCGGCATGCTCAACTCTTGCCTGATCGTTTTTTCGATGCTGTCGCTGTCCGCAAACGGGTCCACATCTCGCAGTACGATCGTCTTTGGCGGTCCCCCAGAGTCTCGGCAATGAATCTTTGTGTTGATCGATCGTGCTAGCATCTCAGCAAATGTGCCTGTTGATGCCTTTGTGCCGGTCACTCTAACGAGAACGTCCCTACTTTCGGTCGTGGCTAGTCCTCCGCGCGCGGCCAATATCACGCCCGCCGCTCTTAGGTCTGCATTTTTTCGCACGCTCATGAGCGTTTCTGCTGCAGTTTTACCCTCAATCTTTCTTACCCGGACAGTGGTATGGGTCGCCCACGTCTGGTCTGAGACGTTTGCCTCTTTTGGTGAGCTTCGATCCGCGGGCGGTGTTCTAACAATGAGTTCGACATCACAGTCGAGTACTCGACAGCACGCCTCAAGGATCTGAGGGATCGTGTAGTCTCCCAGCTCCTCGGTCACAGCCACAGCTGGTGTCTCCTCCCGCCTATCTACATTAAGGGTATGCAGGAGTTTAACAAAAAGCCTAATTAAGTCGGCCGAGGTCGCCGCCAAGCGGACCATCCCGGCCACTAGCGTTTGTGACGCCTCCGGGGGACTCTGGTGTATATCCGTCTCCCCTTCTTCGTCTATCTCGCCGTCGCCGGCGACCTCAAAGTCGCTTTTGCATCTAAGTGCCGCCACCTTTCCTGGTTTAAGGTCGGCCAGCGCTGCCGCACCGGGAAACTGAGGAAGCACATGTTCGATGAGTCCTCTGTCTCTCTCCGATCCCTTCATCAGAATGAGTCCTCGCGCTTCTCTAGGGCTCCCAATCCCCCTATGGGTTAGCTTCACCCCTTTGAAGCAAATCTCTGGCCATCTCTTTAACACTATGCGTGCCGTCTTCTCTACGTCGTTGTTTCGGGTTGCCGCTTCTAAGGCCGTGCCGATCGTTGCAGCCGTCTCGGCCTCACTCGCGTCGATCTGCTCCTTATCGAGCTTCTGATTACATTTCGAACACAGTGAGTTTCCGTGCAGCTCGAGCACCCTGTTCACCCCAGCAAGCTTTCGGACTTCTTCCTCGAGCTCGGCCTTAGCCTTTAGTAAGGCGTCTGCCTCATTGCTGCCTGAAGCCTGCGTGAATGTCCGCCTGAGTTCTGATAGCTCGATCTTAAGTGACTCTACCCGCTTTTTTTCGGCTTCGAGCTTTCCCATCCACTCACGGTCTCTCTGTTTGGAAAGACTCTTATATTTTAGGAAAAACTTACCAACCTCCCCAACGGCGTCCTTGATGAACATCTGAGTATGCGAGTATCGCACAACTAGTTGACTCAACACCTTTGACCAGGTGCGCATCTGCTCGGCAGCTCCGTCTGCGTCTTTAGGCTCAATTCTTCTCATTGGCCAAGCCTTTACAGGCAACTCAGGCACGGTTCTGACCCCGCCCTTAGTCTTTGACGGAAGATAATCCAGCCATGGTCCGTTATCCTCTAAGCCTCCATCGTTCTCGTTACCCTCATCATCACTCGCGTCTGCAGGTGTTTCAGTCTTTTGTCTTCGCTTCGGGGTTTGTTTCGACGTCTTTTCCGTGATCTTTCCGCTCTTCCCATTTTCCTCCTCGTTTTCTCTTTCGTTGTCCATTGCCTGTTTTCCCGCACAGTTTTGGTCTCCCTTTACCACTACCTGCGTTTTCACATCCTCCCCGCCGTCATCCTCTGAGCTGGAGGTGTGTATGAACACTCCCCCAGAGCTCTCTTCGGTTGGCTCTCTTCCATTCTTCCCTCGCTCTTCTCTGTCGTTCCCGTTCTTTCGCCTCCATTCCCTTGGGCTGGCGTCCTTTGCGTCAGCCCCGAGGGGGCGAATATCGCCGGCATTTTTCGCCTATTGTCCCCACCCTGGGAGCTCATTGTGTTTGAACTTGACACAATGTCAAGGTCGCTCAAACCCTACGCCCTAATGCGCCGTCCGTATCTCCCGTCCAAATCCCTCTCTCCGTGGACCAAGCAGGAGACTTCCTAGAGCGTCTGGTCTAACGGGTACCTATTAATTGATTGATTGATTTATTGTTCGCTTGGCATGTATACCTAAATACACATGTCACCATTCCGTCACTTGTCTCTCAGCCTCGGAGGTCGGTGAACGCACAGACGACACCGTCCTTCAGTTGTGCAGCCGTTAGAAATCCAAATTTGAATCCGCGGCGGACTGTTCCGAGTCCTCCAACCACTGCGCGGGTGGTTTTGTTTTGCTTCACTCTACCGAAAAGGTTTTATTTAAATTTCACAGCACACTAGCTCCTTGCCGCTTCGTTTCACGGCCACGCACAACACACCAAAATGGTCACCGAGTTTCACACATCACTATGGTATGCCACTCTCTAGGTTTACCGGCCTGTATTCACCCAAGCAAGCGTAAACCCTCGGAGCTCCGTTGACACACGTCCGCACTCTTTGGCGCCAAACAAGCAACTCTTATATCGCCTTGAATTTCACGAACAGTCCCCTTAATTTATAAGCTCCAACGTTATATAGTGGATTCCCTAATACCGACGCGTGTGTGGTAAAATGAAACATGCTCGCGCGTCGAGTCAACATTCAATTAGCCCGCAGGTCAGGTGCCCGTCTGCTACAGCGAAGATGAACGTACCTACTCGCCAACTCCATGGAAAGGGAATGTTTCATCGACATCCTCCGTCAGAACATTGGTAGCAAAATGCGTCCTAAAAAATTGCATTTTTAAAAAATGAGTGTCCATCGGGAAATGTCCGACGTAAACCTACGGGCACGAGCAGGGTACCTTTGTTTGCTTTAAAAAGTGATTACAGAACAGGAGTCATGGTTACGACCAAGACAAATGCCCGATTATTTAGTGGTGCTTTCAAGGAAAAAGTCGATCGAGGGAACTCAGATAGAGCAGATCCAACACAGGCTTTCTTTTTTCGGCTAAAAAGAATCATCTTTCATGCATTTTTGGCAACTGATTCCAAGAGAAAATACTACTGCAAAATTTCAAGATTATTGCACGAGAATCACGACGCCAAAGGCCTGAGTTCTGGGTAAACAACTCTAGAGTTGCCCATAATGACAACACACCGGCGCACAGATTTTGATTAGGATTGATTTAGGAATATCTAGTAAAAAATGTAATTTCTATCTTTCTGCCACAGCCCTATTTGCCGGACCTGTCTCCTTGCGACTTTTTCTGTTCCCACGGGTAAACAAAAATTGAGGGGACAACGCTTTGCGGCTAAAGAAGAAATAAAGAAAAAATCGCAGAAGCAAATCAACTTTATTCCGCGAAGACGCATTTAAAACTGTCATAGAGGGTGGGAAGGAAGGTGGCACAAGTTCATTGCAGCGTATGGGAGTTAGTTTGAAAATATCAAAGACACTTTGGAAGATTAAATAAAAGTTTTGTTTTGTATACATTTGTATCAGAACTTTTCGGTCCGCACTCGTATATGGTCATCATCTTAGGTAATTTTCCATTACATATTATAGTGCTTGCTAATGCTAAGCACGTTGTCAATTTCTTTTTATTTTAATGGCTGATCTTCTGTATTCTTGCGTTCAACTAATGCTTTAATTTCGCGTGACGCCCCCTTTGAAATGTCAGGGTAGCCATCGCGCAATTATGTCTCACTCTTCCTCCAGTAAAGGCGTGCATCTGCTTTTCGGTGACGTTTTAACTGCCTTTCGTATTTTTCGGCTTCTGTGCATTTAAAACGGAGTTAAGAGACGGAACCTGGTCTGATTATCTTAAGTGCTATGCCGCTATGTAATGTATACAGTAATATTCGTTGAAATGTTTTCATCTTTTAGAACTGTCCACTGTCATATTCTGTCTGCGCTTCCAGTCCTATGCAGTGCAAATGATGCAGTCGATATGACTCGGTTTCATTTCTGTGGCGTGAGAGAGGCGGTGTTGTTCATAGTGACCCTTATTAAATGTGTGCACGTTGTCATTCAATACAACGTGTGCTTGCTTCTTTTAGCTTCTTATACGACCCCTTTTGTTTGCAGTGCTGCATTGAATGCCGCCAAGACGATGACCCGCCTGGGCCAGCATTCCCTTGGTGACTTTGTTAAGTAGTATAGCTCTTCTACGGTGCTGTTTGGCCTTCTCTAGCAGAGATACGTTTTGCCAACGTCCATGATCTCAACCCAGACGAATTTGATTATTTGATTCTACGTCGAGCCTATATAATAAATATGCGATCAAAGCTTAGCACGTGGTTTACCGCTCCGTAGTCCAAGCCCATCAGTGCCACCTGCCGGAATGGCTTTGTTTTGGCTAATTAATCCCACAAGTGCCGTTCATTCATGATATAGAACCTAAAGCGATATTTGGTTTCTGCTGTGTAGTACCCTCTATTCAACAATGTCTAGGGTTTATTAATGATGCCAATGGAGCGACAATTGTCTCCCGAGAACGTGTGCGCCGTAAATGTTACTCAATTTCGTAAAGAGTGGGCTGAGACCACATTAGCAGTGTGCCCCGGACGGACGCAACATTCCCGCGTTGAACGTCGAGATCGAGACGTTGTCTCAAGAAACCTACAGATCGCTTATCACCAGTTGCAAGGTTTAACTGCTCACCGACTCTGTGGAGAAGTTTGCGGGTGATGTTGCCTGGGCCGCCCAGGGTTTCAAATGCTAGCGGCTGAAACTCATGTGGGTACCCGATGGAAGCGTATTTGGCAAGCTTCCTTGTCTCGGCTAGACTGCCAGCGTAGCCTGCCGAGACCGCCCCGCCACCGACCATTGAAGGTGCTAATGAGTCGGTGACTGTGGCGTCCCAAACAAGCATCCTTCCCCTACTGAAAGGGGTAAGGGTCATCCCATCTGGGCGCTTACCA
The DNA here is from genome assembly GCA_003439945.1 of Dermanyssus gallinae. NCBI lineage: Eukaryota > Metazoa > Arthropoda > Arachnida > Mesostigmata > Dermanyssidae > Dermanyssus > Dermanyssus gallinae. The sequence continues at coordinate 158,648 of QVRM01005906.1, read as the reverse complement.
TCTACGGCGGAGAGACCTTGGGGCTCTAGAATGCAGGGGTATCCGCATGATCGAAGCGCTCGGCTGAAGGTGTCGTTAATACCGGCATGTCTGGCCCGTCGTCCGGCGCTTATGATGCACGATAAACCGTGATGCGCTAATTTGTCTACAGGTTGACCGCATCTGCATTGATGAGGAGTGACGAGGTCACAGCCAAGACGAAGGCCTGTCGCAATTCTTGTTGTTTCATTGTCCAGGAGAGTGCCCAGCGGGGCGCTGGGAACTGCATGCAACCAAGCTCCGGATCCCTTGGCAGCGACCGCTTGGAGGCGAGCCTTCGTGGAGTCGTCGGCAGCACCTGCGAGTAAGCTGCAATACGCTTCGTCGTATAAGAACGCGCTCCAGTCCCGCTGGCTCAAAGGGTTATCCGGATCGCCCCTGCACACTGTCTTAAGTTCTTCATGTAAGCGTCCCTTGAGTTCGTGGTACTGAACAATACCGGCCTCGTCTAATAGTGCGGTGGCGTTGCTCTCTGACCGGAAGAGGGAAGAGACTATCGCTGGCCCAGCCGAGACGAGCGGATCCGGGATCCCCAGGCCCCCCTTCGAGATTGGTAGTTGAGCCTGCTTTCGAGCGGAAGGTGCCAGCGGTAGATTGAGAAGAGACTCGAGGCTGTTCACAGTCAACTCGTTCAATGCACGCAGATCATCTACTTGTTCTGTTAGGTTCGCTCCGCGGAGAAGATGAGTGATCCTGGTGGCTGAAAACGAAGATCGGAGTAAGAAAAGGGCGCGGTGGGCGCCAAGCGGGGCGAGGTTGTCGGCGACGTCCTTTAGCTTGTTTTGCCACTTTGCCAGTGCGCGCGTGAGCCCTTGCGGTCGAAGCGGGACTCCCAGCAGCTCCAGGTCGCAGTCAAGTGTTACCTTACATCCCGGCAATAAGGTCTGTAGAGTGTCAAGGTCAGGAGTCTGTGTGCTGCCGCCTGTCACATAAATCTCGCATTTCTCTGGGTTTAGTTCTAAACCCGAGCTTGCACGAAAATCAAGCACACGCCGAACGTCGTCATCAACTATGTCCGCATCGCCTCCTAGCACGCCATCATCAAGGTACCAAACATTCAGCGGGCTGTTGAGGGAGTCGACTAGGTCTTCAATGCTTAGGCAAAATAAAAGGGGAGCCAAAGGGTCACCCTGTTGCAGCCCCGTAGCCGAAGCTATGACATCATCTGGGAGAACCAAGCAGGAGGCGTTACGGTACGCCTGGTTGAAGTAATGCGATAACTGGGGACAATGCTTTAAGACCGCCTTTAAGAGATAGTCCCGTTTTACAGAGTTAAAAGCGTTTTTAAAATCCAGTTTTACAAGGACCCCAGGGTGCGTGCGTGAATCAATAAAAGCTCGGGTGGCGTGAATAGCGGCCTCAGCCCCTGCTGGTGTGGCAAACCCAAGCTGATGTAAGCCCATCGCCTCGCAAATCGTCTCTCTGGTTCGATTACAGGCAATTTTTGCAGCCAGCCTGCGCAAGGTAGAGGAGCATGCAATCGGCCTTACCGACCCGTTTTTCTTTTGTAAGGCGAAAAGCCTTGCCCCAAAGATTATGGGCAGTAGTTGAGGTGGGGGGCCGCCCCACAAAAGTAAGTCAACAACTTTGGCCAGTGCACTCGCCAGTCGGCTTGCTGTGTCTTATAGGCTTGGAGAAAGTAGGTCTATGAGCAATCTGGGTCGGATAAAATCCAGTCCGGCGGCACTCCGTGAAAAACTTTTGACTGCGGCTATTACTTCTTCTCCAGACGTGGTACAAGGGAGTGGAAGGCCGGGGGAGGCTGGCCAATCTAAGTTTGGCGGGGCCGGGGGGAGTTTATCGCGGAGAGCTGTCAAGTGATCTGTGCTGGGAGCCAGCGCGTCCGATGATCCGATCAGTCTCGCGGCCCCCGACACGTCACCCTCCGATAGCTTGAGAATGGTCTGGCGGACACGATCATTTGTAAACGTACGGGTTCTCGCGGCGGCTGGGGGTAAAATCTCGGCTAGGCGCAGCCCATTGGAGAATTCACGTAGATTGTGACGGATAATAACGGAGAGCGATTGTGCGTCGTTGCGAGTCGTAGGAAGGCGGAGAATCACTGGCACGAAGGAGAGGAGCGCACCCCATGCAATGACGTTATTATCGGCTGAAACTCCCAATAGGACCTTTGTTAGAGCTTCCGCTACCTGTTTCCGTACCGCTTTCGGGACGATCCTTAAGAGTCTCAACCTCTTCGCTGCACCCTGAATATTTTCGATGATACGGGCGGGCTGCTGTGTGTTATTATCGATCGGCATGGGCGAAAGTAGAGATGAATTAGTAGAACTTGATGGGTGTTTGGCTGTTATGTGTCTAGTGAGTCCTCTTCACAGGCTATTCGCTCTGACTGTGTCGACGACCCTGACTCGCCACTGGCTATATTGTTTGAGATATGTTCCGCCATTATTGCATTATGTGTTTAAGACTTTCCAACACTGGTAGTAGCTGCAGAAGGGGTTCTAAAACCACCACTAGGGCTCTAAGTTGACCTAACAGGTCAGAACCGCCCCCTGACACGACTTGCGACAAACGAGTTACAGCGTCGGCCGTGGTCAAGTTTGACCGCGCGAATTTGGGTGTTCGACGCGCCGGGGTGCGTGTTAATCGCCGCCTTGGAGCGAGCACTCCTTTGTTGGCGTAGGGTCTCCCCGTGCGCTTTTTAAGCTTCTTGGCGAGAAGTGGCCTGGGTGCAGGTAGTAGCAACTGCGGGTTAGGGTCTTCGGGGGACTGGGTAATCCCGCGAACAACATTGGCGTACGTAAGTTGCCCACTTGGATGTTGCGACGTGGCGTCTAATCCAGATGTGGGGGTTATTCGACTGCTGGTGATCTCCGCAGTTGGGTGTGTTACCCGAACCTGCTGCAGGGTTCTGGCTTCAAGGAACAATCTGTTTCTTTCTCTGAGGTAGGCCAGACGGGGGCAGGACGGCGAGCCAGACGGGTGAGCACCCCGACAGTTGATACACTGTGTCTGGTTGGTGCAGCTTGCGGCAAGGTGGCCTTGACTGCCGCACTTTCTGCAGACTTGCTGTTGTGTGCAACGTTCCGCGAAATGTCCAGGCCGTAGGCATTTGTAACAAAGCCTAGGCTGGTCGGGTTCAAGCACGACATGGTGTGACTGGAATCCCAAGAATATTGAAGTGGGCGGTTGTCGGGTAAACAACAGAATTACTTTGCCCAATAGGATCCTAGCCCCAGAGTGAAGCCGCGTAAGTCGTTTTACATGGACGACACTCAGCGGTGTTAGCTCCTTCAAGATTTCTTCCTCTGTAGATTTCTTCCTCTGTACCCTCTATTAGTCGAGTCCGGTGGCGTGGTGCATCCCGCCTGCGTCTCGCAATCGGAGGAGACACTAGATAGGTGCGCGGGTTCGAGCCCCACCTTTGTACATTTGTATTTATAGGGGTCCGTCTATGAAGCAATATGAAAAACAGTTCCGTAGACGTTACATGTTGGCTGAGGGTCAGCCCGAAAACTTTACTTTTGATCCCCTCTATTAGGCTTTTGTGTTTAGCTTTCTAGTGTTCAAAGACAAGTAGTCACGCCACGGCTTCTCTTGACTCGTTTAGAGCCCGTAGGGAGCTTGTTGTGCATTTTTGGGGCTGTTTTCAATAACTGCAGCGTTTTTACGATTCACTGCAACTCGCTTATCGATTTTAATAATGGTGATATTTACACGCAAATCTTACTCCTGAGACCCAAATGCAGCCACACACCCAATAACATCCCAGCTATAAATTTTTAGCCTAGTCTTTTTTTGTCGGAACGTTTTTAAGATGATTTAGTTGAACACATAGCCAAATATAACACTGCAAATAATGATTTTAATACTTTCCAGTACGGATTAGTGTCTCGACGCTCTACGTGCTCGCAACTGTCAGAAATGACAAACGTTTAACTATTGCGCATAAACGCCAACAAGGACTTTTATTGTGTAGACTTTGAGCAGAAGAATGCTATTGCTGGAATTGATAATAGACTAGTTCTTGACAAAACTCTGCGGGTTCATTGACATACTCGTAACTGGCTTTGCACGACGTCCCGCAAGGGGGCTGCGTGTCTCCTCTGCTGTAAAAAATATTTGTTTTAGACATAAAAATGTGACGGCTTAAAAATATACACTCCCATTGGTTCCCCGTAAACGACGCAAACTGCGCTACATTTCGCTGTCGACAGCATCTATTGCTGATGTAGTGCCAATAGGTTGGAGCTTTCCGTTTCAAAATGCCGTGTTTTGAAGCATATCTCTTTCGATCTGGATCAAGTCAGCGAGCTTCATTCTGGACCGACTCAACGAGATCATTAGTAACGGATTTTAGGGCTCAATTCTGTACAATCTAGAGACCTAGCTACATCAACATCTATACTTGTGGACATGCTAATCCGTTGTTCCGCCACCGAGGACACAAATGTGTACATTTGCCTGTATAAAGCAATTATTTTACCCAGACTTTTATACTGCCTACGTAATGCCGTTTTTTTTTGTATTAGTAGCCATGTGTGATTGAAGGCGTCCAAAGAAGAGTCCAGTGAAGGTTCTGTAGAAGATGTGATCTCGAGTCGAATGCTGTAAACCTTTCGTTGCAGTCAACTTTATTTCAGAACAACGACGCATGGATACTTTTGTAGTTTGTAAGCGCTAAACCTACAAGCTACAATAGCGTCTTGTGTGCTTTATTAAATGTGATAATAAGTAATTGTACCAGAATGCATTGCAAGACTTGAAATAATCGATATCCTGTTCACCTTTCGTGTAGCCACGAAATTGCAAACGAAAAACGGCTTTGCGTAGTTCACTGCCCTCCAGTCTCCTTCCAATCTCATTTTTAATAAATAAAGACGTTTTCTATTATATTCTATCATCTTTCCTGCGGAGTGGTCAGTCTGGTGTCTCGGGAGCACATGTGTACGTATTTTATTACTTGTATATTGAATTTTGTCGAATCAACCACATTTTCTTGTAGAGTGCCTGTATAAGTGCCGCTCTCTATATTCTTGACATAAAGTCTATAATCATCTACATTCAATTTGCGACCTTCCCTTCAGACTAGCACGACACGCTTATTCGCGTGTCGTTCTAGTAGTTGTCTTAAATTACTTCCCCTTTCAATGCTCAACTTCTGCTAATTCTACAGTTCCTAGCAAATTGTCATTTGCTTTGAAGTATATATTTTTTGCTATATTTATTCTTACCAGCACTCTGCTAGTAATTTAGACCGATTTTTCGATAGGCGTCGCTTCTAACGCGTCCACCGCGAAAACGTTTTGTAGTTTATATTAAAAGTTGTAAGGTTCTTTGTGCTGCCTTCGTCAGCATTTCTATTTTGTTCGAGTAGACTTGACAATATACAAGTTTAGTCGTGGCTCGTATGTTATTGAATTTTATATATATATATATATATATATATATATGTATTATATATATATATATATATATATATATATATATATATATATATATATATGTATTATATATATATATATATATATATATGCAATGACATACGACTCACGACTAAACTTGTTTAGTTTCGTGATTATGTGGATACTCCATTATCGGTTGTAGGATAGGTTTACTAAGTTTCATCAGTGCTTTACTTAGCTCTAAACCCGTCATTGGTCAAGGCTCTATAAATACAATATCTAAAACTTACGTTTACATTCACACCGCTTCTTCTAGTACAAGAGAGCGGATCCTTGCCCACACCATGTCCAAGGTAGCGACTTTAATCTGCTTTGTATAGACGTAGATAATAATTGAATATTTGCTTTATTGTAGAAGAGCCTTACACTTTAACAAATATAAACGCATTAAGACGAATTCACTCTATTTTTCTTACTCGCTATTTATATTCTTATCTAGCGAACATGTACATAAACTATTTAACTTTATATTTGCAACAGTGAACGTTTGCCTAATAACTGTAAGCATTTCAAATTTTTTTCAAGATATAGTACATCATTACTGATTGCAGATGATTCGATTTTCACGATGGAGTCTAGCTCTACTATTTCTGGCGGCTCTCGGCACATGCATAGATGTTCCGAAAATGGGTGGATCTTCTTTCGTGAGTAACAACCATTCGGAGGATAAATATACAAATACATAGATTTTTGTTTTTAGTGTAATGTACTATATTATGGTCAATTATTTATATAAATATAGGCGTCTACTATAGATGTCGTAAATATATAACACAGCACCTATATCAGGTTCTCCGTTGACGCGTTGACTAAGTGTTTAAATAAACTTATTCGTAGCGGCATTTATTCATCGACGCTAGGGCAGTATTGGTTTCGTTTCAACAGCATATGTATTAAGTTTCGAACTTGTTAATACAAATTAATAATGAAAAAGCACTTTTTCTGCTGACTAAGATACTTGCCTTGTACATAGCATGATTTGCGGAGGCGTAGCGGGCTCTTTTAAAAGCAGACCTAAGATTTCCAGATTTCATTCGTTCCAACCTATAATACATATAATTGTAAATAAGCACATTTTACAGTTTATGGTTTTCGCGTGCTAGATGGTTGCCACGAACCGACTAATCGCAGCCTAGCACGGCAAAAGGCACGTGTAGACTCTTGCCGTTATATTGCGGTGCTGTGTGGGCCTCCTCACTCAAATATTGTTTACTGTTTTTATCGTGCCATGCTTACTAGCATCAGCCCGCTCTAATAACGTTTTTTTTGCGTACGATGTTATGCCTACCAGTTATTGACGAATAAACCTACATAAGATAGTTGCAATAAAAAAAAAATTGTACTAGCGCCAAGTAAAAATAATGACCCTATAATGTTAAAAAAAAGTGAGGTATATGTACTATATTTGGTTTTTCTAATGTCTGCTATTTACACGTAGTCATATTGTCTTTTGACTTTTTGTTTACTTTGTATGTATTCCTGAGATGATAATACATATGCTTACAATTACATTTCAGGCCAAATGTCTGTCGGACAGCGTGGGTGACAAGAAGTTGGTTAATGAAATTAACAACAATAGAGACACATGCTTGCAAGGAATCAAAGAAAGCAAACACTTCATGATTGCACTTGTGCAAACAGTACAATGCTTTGCAAAGGCGATCCTTACTGTCTATGAAAAAGCACCACAAAGTTTTAAGAAGTTCAGTGCATGTTACTTACAGTGAAAAAACATGTGTGCCTCGTGAGAAGTTCGAAGCATGTTTGTCTTTGTTAACCGGGTAATAAATAATCCGCCCGGTGACACAAGTGAAATTATAATACCTGCACGTAATAAATATAAATCATAAACGTACACGTTACTTTTATATTTATGCAAAAAGAGATGTATGTTCATCATTTATAATGTGACACACGCGTTTGATAATGTGACATAATTCGTTGATAAAAACGCAAGCTTAATATATAATAAGAAGAGCTGTGAAGCGTTGCTTGTCTAGCAACATGCTATTCAAACAGGCGACAATGAGCTCTAGGCAAGCCAGAGTTGTAAGACGAATTATAATTTAGGCTGCCTGGTTTAGTACAAGAAAAGTGCTCAAGCAAAGTCCGTTTACTTAAACTAGCATATAACATTCGAGCTGCACTTTTGAAAATATGCGTCAGGGAAGAATGTGTGTCATAGATTAAAGAACACTTTACTAGTACACCTATTTTATAAATCTGTCTGTATGATCTCGACTACAGTTTCCTGCTTTGCGATGAAGCACAAAGGCATCATCTTAGTGTATGCATCTCTCAAGATCCAGAATAATAAAACAACAAACAATTGTATGCACAAGTAGTCATGAAGTCTAGGGAGATGCATCTGAATTGCGGTACGCCGGGCCAGGGTGAAACAAATACGCGGTACGCTTGACTAGAAGGTTGGCTGCTGAACGTATTGTTTAGCTTGACCTGAAACTGCCGACAACTTAAGATAGTATTATGATACGATAGCCTTTAGGTATAGATCCCTAACTGCAGCGGCATTGTGAGAAAAGAGCGTAGGCAACCCGGTTAAAAATGCCCTTGTTGAGTTATATACAGGATAGTCTCTTAGAAATGTCATACTGAGAAATGTCAACAGAGCTTTTAGAGCAATCTGTTACGTTTGTAACCTGTTGCGCACCTGCTTTGGTTATAAGCACAAGAATTCGTTAAACAATCTCTAGCTCAAATGTCAGTTTAGCCTGCACGGATCTGCGTTGAAGAACTGATATAGTCTTTATCTTCCTAATAAACGTATAGTAGTGCAAGATATGGGCGAGAGTCCCTGAAGTTATGCAGTTACTTGATTAAGATGCAAAGTTAGCTAGTTATTTTGTCGGCTATGTGTGCGAGTCTAAGTAAATCCTCGTTGTAAGCGACAAGACGTTTTTTTAGAACGAGTTTCTATTCAGCGTGTCCTAACTTCAAGTTTTACTGACAGAAACATATTAAAAGGTAGCACCAAATGACATGTGAAATCTATTTTTCGTGGCAATCCCGACATTCCCTAAGTAATAGAGTCAGTGTCTAGGCACGTCGAAATGTTATCGGCGTCCAATTTCCTACCATTTAGCCGTTCGAAGCAGAATAAAACATAGGAACCATTTATTGTCATGCTAAGAGTGATGGCGTTCTAATGCGGACGTCGTTGACGCTGAAAGTATGTCCAACCTGTCAACACAATGTGGTCAAACGTCTCCCGCCTTTGACTGGCCTAACGTTTGGCGTCAAAGATGTCACTTGCGCCTTACCGACTCTGCGCAAACAGGTATTCACTAGGCCAATGTTCTGCCCACGCGTGCACACGAAGCAATCTCAAAGTTCAGATAGAATAATACTATAATTAATATCTAAATTTTCCCTGGCAGCCTTAAATTTGACTTCACCTCAGTCATGTCACAATATGTGTACAGCATTAGCTAGAAAATATTAATCTAATTATTGTATATGCATACATGTCGATTAAAAAGAATATTGATTCCCACTGCAGAGGTAGCCTGAAAACATAACTGTTCTAGTACGACTAAAGTGCTCTTTTGCATGAAGAGGTGCAATACTCCCCCCACGTCGAGATACTCCCAATGGGAGAGTGGCGACGCAAAGTCACGGAGGCAGCGACGGAGGTAAGAACGCTCAACGTCTTTACGTCTTCTTGGTTGTGGGCCGTGCGATGCGACAGGCTTGTATATATGCTAGACACATCGTACACGGGTTTCATTACTTCGTATGCTCCTGTACGGTGTTTCATGAAGACCATAGTACTCAGTGCATTTGTCAGCAATGCGTTAAATACCACGTGGATGATTGACCGGCATTGAAACGAAGAAATTTACACTTCTTCTATCGGTGGAACGGCAGTACAACAAATAATTATGTTTAGTAATAATATGAACCATCTTGCACTTACTCAATTTGAGATAAATAAATATGACGTATATATATAAATAAATATTTATATATATATATATATATATATATATATATATATATATATATATATATATATATAAATATATATATTGTTATTCTGACTAAGCAGTTAGTTTGAAAGCTCTGTAGCTTCCTTAATGTTGCACTCTGAAATTATATATATATATATATATATATATATATTTTTTTTTTTTAGTAATAGAATAATTTTTCCTGTCTCCAGTTTATTTATACATTATACAGAGCATAATTCTAATACGTAATCAGAGCAGACCCGGTAGACCACTGCCTGAGGGCAGCGAACCTAGCACCGCAGCCGCATTTGTACGTTGCACTTCAATTGATATTCTCTGTAGCAGAAATTCCCCTGCCCTTTTCTCATCTTTCTCACTTGCCGCTCTTTTCCCAATTTCTTTCGGAAAATTTTCTGTTGATTCGCCTATGACTCCCAATGTTTCTATGGCAACTGGCTGCACTGTAAAAGATGTCTCTAACTCGCGGTACTTCAAACTTTTCCGCTGCTCCGCTAAATTAGCAACAGCACCTGCTGATCTTGAAGCTCGGCTTCTATAAGACGGCGCCAGCGTGTCCCACACGGTTGCGTCCCATACAAGGGCCTTTCCGGAGGACCACGGAACCAAGGTCATTCCGTCTGGACGTAAGGCTGAGTCCGCTGCTAGTCCAACTGGCTCCTTTCTGCAGGGTACGTTAGCGGATTGCAACGCTCTTGAAATCACTTCGTTGAGGGCGGCGTGGCGCGAATGTCTTCCGCAGCTCCTAGGACAGCTGAGGCCGTGCTCTCCCGTCGGCGACACCGGTGTGTTGCACAGGGAGCAACTATGGGGCGCACATACAGCCTCCCCTAACCGCAGGCCGGCAACGATGCGGAGTGTTGTGTTGTCCAGCATCGTTCCCAGCTGCGGCGAGGGGATGGCTTGAAGCCATTTTGCGCTCGTATCGTTGAAAGCTGCTAGTAGGCGTGCCTTGCCGAGTGCATCAGCCGTGTTGTCCAGGAGCTTTTTTTGAATGGCTTCGACTACCACAGCATCCAGAGCACGCTGGCGTGTGTCGTCAAGCACCACGCGGTGATATGCGGCGAACTCCTCTTTTTTGGACTCCATGAGCCGTTCTAGAAAGGACTTGACGTTCGAAGGAGATATAGATATAATCAGTTCCTGAAGTACGGTGATTGAACCCAAGAATGCGGTCTGGGCCAGATCAATTGCACGTCGTATTCCTAGACCTCCGGCTGTTGTAGGAAGGGTAGCCTGGTCCCAGTTTGCCCCGTCCAGATTCAAATTTAACACTCGATTCACGCACTGTCTCAGCTTATCGTCAAATTGTTGTAGAATGTTATTTTGGGCCGATGCATCTATGCAGCGAAGGATATAGATTAGCCGTGGTGTCGAGAGGCTAGTTTGCATCAAGAATAATGCAGGATGCGCATCGAGGGATTCCAACCTGGAACACCAGAGATCCATTAGCTCGCACTTCTTGTTCAGAGCGAGTTTTGCGGAGGCCGTTGTGAGGGGAGCTCTTAAAAGCTCGATGTTTTCATCAGTACAAAGATTGATGTCAGGAAGCAGGCCCGGCCCCCGGCGTAAACACTCGTCACGAAAGGCGCAGTCGGATGACAAGACGTACAGCTCACACTTTGAAGCATTTAGTTGCAGATCAGAGGTGACGCCGAACTCGATTATTTTTTCCACATCACTAAGGGCGGAATCAAGAGTACCTCCAATTGTGCCAGCGTCTAAGAACCACGGCTTAAATTCCGACTCCAAAGCAGAAAGCAATTGGCAAATCGCCAGACAGAAGAGGGCCGGGCCACAGGGGTCCCCTTGCTGTACCCCACATGTGGAGAGTACGATCTCTTCCCCCCAAAAGAGATTGGATGGGCTCCTGTACATTTGGTAGACTGCGGGGTACATTGCTGAAAAGTTTGATTTGACGGCTTCAAGAATTACATCCCTTCTCAGCGAATTAAAAGCATTTTTAAAATCGAGTTTTATCAGCACCTTATTGGACGCCGAGTTAGTATTTACAAAGGCACTTGCCGCGTGGACAGCAGCCTTGAAGCCTCCTTTAACTCCACAACCCAGTTGAACGGGGGCAATCCTGTCGATAATCGGCGCCATGTATTTGCGGATTAGCGCTTTACACGCTAGCCGCCGCAGGGTATTCCCGACTGCTATCGGGCGGAGACCACCGTCTTTTTTCTTTAAAGCTATAAGATTCGCTCCATGGAAGTTACTAAGTGCGAACCCTGATAGGCGGCCATTTACGACAAGGTTGCAGAAGTCCGTCAGAGCAAAAAGGAGGGGGCAGATCTGATCACCCTTTCCAATAAGGTATTTTAGGTGTCTGGGCTTGAGACCGTCAGGGCCTCCACTTGAGCTATTTGGGAAAGTTTGGATTGCTGCTCGGACTTCAGTGGGGGTAATGTTGATTTGGTCGGCTGATGGAACGCCACGAGGCGGTGCCGGGTATGCCGCTGTTTCTGGCATGTTCGGGTGCTTATCGCTAAGTATGCGATGTGTATTGGCGTCTTGTAGAGCCATCGAATCCGTTGAAATAAGGATGCGCGCTGCTGCCGAAACATCCCCCTGAGCCAGTTTTGCCTGTGCCACCCGAGCTCTTTGTTTATCATCGTTTGTGTTAGTCTTCGGCGCCGCGACATGGTTAGCATTGATGGCAGCATCGAGTGGGGCACGACTCCTGAATCGACTAAGGTTGTCTCGAATAAGTGAACACAGAGACTTTCCTTTTGCCTTTTGCCGTGGGATGGTGAGGACCGTCGTTGCAAAATGAGCCAGACGAGACCACGAGTCCAGATCATTCGCTGAGCAAATCGACTTGATTGTGCTAGTCAGTTCGGCAGCAACTATGGGTCTCACGCCACGAGGAACGATCGAGAGCATCTTGAGATTTTGGCGAACAGCGGACAGTCGTTGAACGGTGCGAGTGAGGGCAGTTGACGGTGAGATCGGTGCCGGAAGTCGTGTTGACGACGGCGTGGTTGGCGTCTCAGTGTTCTGTGCGTCAGCGGTGTTGTCCACTGACGAATGTCTAGTTGTCTATTGGTCATTAGGATCAGAAGAAGACGACCCCGTATTGACACCTGTTCCGTAGCCAGTGTTCGTCGAAGGCGACGATGTCTGGAGTGCATGGAGCGACGGCGTCACTGCGGAAGTCGTTTGTGGAGCCTTCGGCTGAGGTTGCTGTACCATGCTCAACTCAAGTGCTGAGCGGAGAGCCAGTTCCAGCTGGCCGCGAAAGCCGTCCGAAGACAACTCAGAGACGCTGCCAGGCGCTATAGGTGGCGCCGCTTGAATGTGCAAGCTGGGGAGAGCAGTCGAAAGTGCTCTTTGGATTGCTGTTCCGATTTGCGTGACTATGGCGTCAATTATAATTTGAACTATTTTCTCCGTGACGCATTGCACCACCTTGTCAATGTTGTTGATTTGGTGTACATCATTGGTGACCTGCTTTTGCTTTTTGATCACTGTGCCAGCAGGGGGCTGAACCTTGGGTGTCGCCGCGGGTACCTTAACCCCCTTCTGAACAACGGCAGAGAAAGACCGCTGGGAAAAGGAGGACGACGGCTGAATATCGGCCACGGGTGCGCAGATCTTGACTGGCGTGGCCTCAGGCTTCCTCTGTATAACCCGTATTGCTGACTTCTTTAGCTGCTCTATACGGCGAAGTCGATGCGGGCAACTGCCGGAAGTAGCTTCATGGTTTGATTTACATAGGCAACACTTCGCCGCTTGGTTGCAGTCTTTCCGGAGATGGTTCGTGGAACCACAGCGGCGACAGCGAGGTGCCGCCCAGGGGCAGTCCGGCTTGATGTGGTCCAAGCTATAACACCGGTAGCACTGGTGTGGCTCTCTATAGAGCATCACCTCGTGTGTTTTAAGGCCCAGACGAACTTCCGTCGGAAAATCAATTCCGACAAAAGTTAGGATTACTTGGTCAGTGGCCATAACTATGCCAGTGTGTGCGTTCTTCGCTCTGACTCGAATGGCCTCTGTGACACCTAAAGACCCCAACGCGTTAATAATAGTTGTGTCGCTGAGCGACGGATGCACACCGCAGATTTTTCCTTTTACTGTCGATCTTTGGCCACTCACTCTAGACTGAACCGGGATACCTCCGACTGAGGTTACCCTCAGCAATGTTGCTCTGTCTTCAGCGTCCTCGGCGACGATAACAAGTTCGCCGGCTCGTGTAAAACGAGGTTTCTCAACATTTCCTTTAAGATGTCTAGCGACGTCATCGCAAACAGCGTTAAAATTGGTCCCCAGCACATTATTGTCGGTGGCAAAAATAATCGCCTCAGGTCGCTCATTTGTTTTAACCTTTGGTATTGCCTCCTTTCTAATAACTTTGCCACCCACACCAACTACGCTCCAACTCTCGGTGTCTTCCTCGTCGTGCGTCTCACCGGAGTCCCCGGTTGGCCGCGCTGTGGCACCGCTCTCCATGGCTGCCCTTTCAGCGCTATCGCTACTAGCGCCAGAGGATTCCGCTAACGTTGTCAGCTTTGCACCGCTCGTTCCGGCCGCTCTCGTCTTCGATGGTTTCTCCCGTTGCGGCGGGCTGGTGGCTTGCCGTTTGATAGCTGCCGCTGTGACAGCGGTGTCGATGCCGACGACATCCCCTCCACCGGCTGTACGTTGCGGCTGCTTTCTCCTTACCTCCTTTCCACTTGTTGACATTTCTGCTGCTGCCTCAGTCTCTTGTCCGGCTGCAGCTTTTCGAACGTCTCCAGATGTTTCCGCGTCTGCGATAGAAGGCGGATCATGGTCGCCGCTCGAAACGTCTGGTGGCGACGTTGTTGTTGTTGTTGTCGTCGTCGATGAGCCAGGTTGATTATCCTGCCGTGGTGTTTGTGCCAGCGTTGGCGAACGTATTACACCCATCTTGATGTCACTCCACCATACAAGTGTTCACCGGATGTTGAAGTTATTGCTCGACAAAAAACAGCGCTGGGCGAGGTCAGCAAAATCACCAAATCACAGTTTTCCACAGAGCTCGAAGAAAGTCGACTGCACCACTCGAATGATCACGTTCGAAAAAGGAATATATATATTTTGTCATTAACTTAATGTTGCACTCTGAAATTATATATGTATATATATATATTTTTTGTCATTCTGACTAAGCAGTTCGTTTGAAAGCTCTGTAACTTCCTTAATGTTGCACTCTGAAATTATATATATATATATATATATATATATATATATATAAATTGGGTTGAAACACTAATATTCAATACGCCCTACCTACTTAGAAGACTGTGGCTCTTCTTTTGGAGGGCGGCAAAAACTCGGTCAAACTGATCACAGTAGACACCCGTGCATATCGTACAGCCACTTTAAATAAGCTCGTGGTGGACGACGTCATGCCTATTTCACCAAACACAGATCAAGATGTTACGCATTTTAGTCTTTTTGGCGCTTTCTGGGAGGCTGGCGCGGCAGCAGGATCATCCACGTTTTACCTTGTCGTAAAGGACTCTTTTTTGGAAGTGGTAAATTTCGATCGAGGCAAAATTTGCGCAACTAGCGAGATGTTTCACAATATATATATGAAGCGGGTGCTTGCTTACCGCGGACTGCGAGAAGCTGCTTCGTGTACATGCTAACGGGTTGCGGGCCGGCAGTGGAAACAATTAGAGTCAAACTTAGGTCACCTATTACAGGGCCACTTCAGCATTTTTTGTTAGAGTTGCAGGGAAAAGTGACCGAGGCCTCGGTAGAGGTCGCGCAGTTCGAGATGTGCACCTTGCCAGGGAGCTTTGGGATGGAATGGCATGCACTAGCCTAGTGCATGACTATCATGCCTTGGTATTTTCGACCCAAGGATTTCACCAAGTTAGCGATCAATGTCGTTGCCAGTTCTGCTCGAAGATATGCGCTAAATACCACGTAGCGATCTGCCAGACGCATCGGCGGTCTTTGCACTTTTTCGCCCGGTCGGACGGTCGCTGAAGTGTTCAAACTCTATATAAGGAAATGTATTGTGATTATAAAACATCTTAAAATGCAATAGTATTGCGATATAACCAATATGTATGTAATGTTCGATCTTAGAACGCGTTGTATCTGGCGAGCCACGAAGAGCATTTTCGTAGACCTTCAATTTTGTTGCGCTCAAAGCATGAGGCACCCATTAGTTCAATCTTGACATGAAAGCACGTGAGCAATATCGACGATGCGACGATGGTTGCGTCGAAAGTGACAATAGTTGCGTGACATACTTTGTCGTCAATGGCTAATTAACGCGTTCACTAGACAACAAGGTTCATCCAGAAGGTTCAGGTTGTTCGAGCGAAACTTGGTGGACCCAGTATGGCATAAAGTCTGTAAAATTCTGTCTTCGTCGAATACGCTTTAAATGTGTCGGACGGACCGTTTCCGATCGAAGCTCGAACGGTGCCGTTCTATTGCAGCGATCGCAATAGAAGTTGTAAAACGAACTGCTAATACTTTTTGTAAGTGGGGGAACCCTTTTTTGTATGGAGAACGCGCTTCTTTAGGAGAACGCGTACGGCTTGAGGGGGGCAGCATCTGGGCCCGGTGCTTTTCTTGGTCGTATGCGTTCAGCCACATTTCTGATCTCTTGAATTGAGATTGGCTTAAAGGTAAGATCTGAAGTTTCTTTAAAGAGTACCGACTCCGGCGATGGTCTTTGTAGAAAGAGCGCAATAACAATCGGTCGCGCCACTTCTACAGCTTAAGGCGGCTGTGCGTGGCGCATTTTTTACGCACAATTGTATATCCTTGGTCCCGGGGGTTTCCTTCGACCTCCTCACCTAGAGAGTTCCAGTGGTCTTTTTTACTAATCTTAATTTGTTGAAGATCCGCCTGAGTTGCCCATTCTAACAGGATCTGTCCCTTCCTTGATGAAAACCTGCTTCCCCACAGACTGTGGGCCGCATTAAAGTCCCCTCCTACAATCGCCTTTTGGTGACCGCGAGTGCTCATGCTAAGGTTCAGTTCTACAAGGAAGTCCTCGTATTCCTGTACATTGGAGTTCGAAGAGATATAGACTTAGTAGACCGCAAAGTCGTAAGTGGTAATAAAGGAGAACTGGGTCTCCTGTCCCACTGACGTGGGCGAGTATCTTGTAGGAAATACCTTGATCAAAGCGGATTTGTCACCAGCGTGAGGCCCGGGTTGACAAGGCTGTGTGATAGGGGTCTTGGAGAGAAGTAGGATTTATATGTCGTTTTTGGTTGCGAATTGGGACGCCAGATCGTATGCTCTGGGGGCTCTACAGAGGTTTATTTGCAGTATTTTTTGCTGGTCATTTTGATTGTGATTTACTCGGAGGTTTTTAACCCGTTGTCTGTATCCCGGGCTTTGCGTTGTAGTGGCGTTGTCTATCTATGTTGCATACGTAGCACCTAATATTGGCCGTGCAGCTCTTTGCGACGTGTCCTTGTCCTCTGCATTTGAAGGAGCGGTGTTGGGTTGGTCGGGCTGCGGTACAGTTACTGGCCGTGTGGTTAAACCTCAGACACAGTGAGCACTGCGGTGTCGAGACCATTTTGTCTATGCGGCACAGAGTCCAACCAAGGTGTATATGTCTTTGGCGTAGCAGTCTTTGGGCTTTCTCTGGTGGCATTATAACAATGCACGAGAAGTCGCCCGCCCGGGTTTTCTTTAGCGGGCTTAAGGTAAAAGCCATTTCCGGTGCTCCGTTCTTGGTAAGCTCTTTGAGGATGTCTTTTGGCTCGATGGACTCATCTAGGTCCCGGATTATCACAGCCTTGGTCTGTGAGACCGCTAAGGCTGTGGCTTCCAAAGACGCACACCTCCGCACGCTTAGCCTTTAACTGGCTTCACGAAAAACGGAAGCAATCCTCCTAGACGGTCTGAAGCGTCCTCCACGCAATCTAAATTTATGCCTGGAAGGCCATCCAATAACACCCACGCCCGTAGTCGAGTACCTGGGCGTGATCCTGGATAGAGCTCTCACAGGAACACCTCATGTGCGCTATGCAGCAAAAAAAGCAGCCAAAGCCTCAGCAGAGTTACGGAAAATGTTTCCACGGACCAGAGGAGCAAGCGACTCTCGGCGCCGACTCTTAGCATCAGTAATAGATAGCATCATATTATACGCCGCACCCTTATGGGAACGCACGACTACAAGAGCTACAATACGTCGCCTCCTCAACAAGGCCCAAAGACCTATGACGCTTAACATAGCACGAGCAAGTCGCACGGCTTCCACAGCAGCCGTACAGGCCCTCTCCAGACAAATTCCCTGGGACTGAAGAGTAAAATAATTGGCATCAAGAAACCCTGTATTCAACGGACTGACGGAGGGCACACTAGCCAGCAGAACCGACACCCTAAGCGAATGGAGCCAGCAATAGGAAGCAATCCAGCCGGGCCATCCTGGATATTGAACAGGATAAATACTTCCTGATTTAAAAAAATGGTGCAGCGTCAAACACGGCTCGCTTACCTACCCACTCGCGCAACTGCTAACAGGCCATGATGCCTGTTTTCAGCAGTACCTACACCGCATTGGTAAAACTGACTTCTATGTCTTGTGTATGCCGCATGTGCAACTCGGGGGAGCCGAATGATGTAAGGCGACACTGAGAGCAAGAGCTATTGATCCTTGTAGAGGCGAGAGAGACGAAAAGAAGATTCGCACAAGGTATCTCTGAGGCGAAAATAACCGCCGCACAAAGCCGAGCAGTCTAAATGGCAAGAAAGGTGGCCAGGTGAAGTAATCTCGAGAAGACAGTACTGCAGCCACCCCCCCCCCCCGTCACGGGGCAAAAAGGACGACTGGATTTTAGTGGGTGCGAGTCCCACACTACCGTGGCTTCAACAACGTCGCCCGTGGGCAAAACGCGTTTTACCAGTTATCTCTATAAAAAAAAATATATATATATAGTCGAGCACTTTATCCGAGATCTATTTCTCGCAACCTTGAGCCCGAGATTCAAGTAAGCATAATGGGCGATATGAGGTTGGGCCTTTCGGGATCAGAACGAGATCTGCGACATTCCGTTTGGTAGAGAACGCGCCCAGGCGAAATAGTTCCATCGCCCCAGCGGTCACCGCTTCTGGAAATTGCTTCGTCAGTATCTTGGCGGCGGAAACAGAGATATCGTCTAAGCCCTGTCCCATTTCCGACTTGACGCGTTTCTCGTCGTATTGTATAAAAACAAGAGCTAGCCAACTCTCAGAATGCACAAATGTTAACAATATTCAAAAATTAACTACAGCGCTTTCAGCTTGGTGTTTTAGGCGTGTTGTGGACAGATGAATGCATGTTTGGTGCCAGGCTAAGTTTCCACTACCAAAACCACAAATATATATTTTTTATGGAATCGTCTTTTCCAGACGGCATTTTTTTTAATTCAGTTAATCCTCACTGAGCTTGAAATTTTCATAATACCACATTTCAGCCAGCTTCATACCATTTTTCGTTTAGCAGCACGGTCCACTTTAAAAGCATTGTTTCAATTGCAGATTGTCAGATTTTTGTGCGATTCCACGCAGGATTACCATGTCCCCCGCCGCTAGCCATTCTAGCAACACTGCACCTCTTCTGTTAGTATTGGTAGGCCCCTATGTAGTTAAAGCAGCATTAAGATCTCCAGAAAAAACTACTAGTGGCAGTGAGCAGCTCCTAGCTGACCACTCCATTTCATACATTGAGTTCTTGACTGCGTTAATGCACTCCAATCCTCCTTCTATTTGATCTTAACTCATGCGGCAGCACTGGGGATGGGTTGTCTCGGATAGAACCCTCATTTCGGAGGCTATTTTCGAAGGTTTTAGGTCTTCTTCACAACTTATTATTGTGGGCTCTAATTTGTCATCTTTTAGCATTGTAATTGTGAGCTTTTATATATTCGTCAGCTTTCTTGCAGCTAGGTTGGCATACTTCCACTTCGCTTCCTCCTCAAGGTTATTTGCTTTTTCAAGCAATTCACTCAGGTTATCACACAGGTGCATATTTACTTTGACGATAGTTGATCCGTCATTGAATCCAAGATCGCAAAATTTCATAAATTAATTCCTATCTCCCCAGAATGTCTCCTTAGCAAAGTGACTCGAGTAAAGCTAAGCAAAAATGCAGTCATTTGAATTTCTGGTTAACCTGTGAGCAACAACTAGATTAACGACACAAATCTTCCTCCATCACTGGGGTTCTCATCGTATCTACTAGTATGGCCTCCAACATTTGTTTTATGTATTTCATGTCTTCTTCTCCAGTCATATGGACAAAACGAGCGTCCTCCTTTAGAGAGCAGATTGTTTGCTCTGGACTGTTGCGGCTATTCGTGCAGAGAGCGTCCGTGCCGTATCGGACACTGTATCGGAAACTGCCACAACTCCAGAACAGCAAACCTTCAGGTTGACTCTAGTATATATTTCACTTAGGAAACACACAATCGCGGCCGTTGTATGCCAGGTTAACGTTTCACCGTCACCACTCAACACGCCCCAAGGGCTTCAATAAAGATCAGAATCAAGTACCACAACCGCAAACACAGTGTTTGCTCAGAGGTTACACCGTACCGGATCAGTCCGTCTGTATCACTTCTATATATGCGGATTCGACTAGTGGCAACTTTGGTCAATATATCCTCACGGATATATTGATAAAAGCTGACCAGCGGTCTGCACAGTCGGTCCAGCACGATTTGCGGGTCTATCCTGCAGAGCTACAACAGGGGACTCGAGAAATTGTTAGTTTTATCACGAAGAGTTTTTAGAGAGTCGAGATGGAAGCAGCCTACTCGCCAGCGGCTATATATATACATATGCTGTTCAAAACGTATCGCGACTGTTGTGTTTTTTTCAAAAATTATTCATTTATTCATGAATATCTATTTTGTCCCCTTTAAAGTAATCCCCATGAGATATTATACACTTGTGCCAACGGTTTTTCCAATCTTCGAAGCACTTCAAAAAACCATTTTTTTTAACCTTGTTCAGCTCCTCCTTCGATGCCGTCTTTATCTCGTCAAGCGTAGCGTAACGTCGTCCTTTCATGGGCCTCTTCAGTTTAGGGAACAAGAAAAAGTCACAGGGGGCCAGATCTGGGGAATACGGTGGCTGCGGCATCATTAGTGTGTTGTTTTTGGCCAAAAACTCGCGCACAAGCAACGATGTGTGAGCAGGGGCGTTATCGTGGTGCAAAAGCCAATTTTTGTTCTTCCACAAATCCGGGCGTTTCTGGCGGATTGCTTCGCGCAAATTGCGCATAACTTGCAGGTAATATTCCTTATTGACCGTTCTACCCTGTGGCAAGAACTCATGATGCACCACGCCCCTGCAATTTATTTTGTTATTCAAAAAGTACTCTTTACCGTTAGCTACGACCTTCTCCCATCTCTGAACCAAACGTTCGATGCCCATGACAATGAGTGTTGATTTTTGCTGCCTAAAAATGATATCCACGTGACCTTTACTGCTTTTGGTAAAATGAACGCTCTTTCTTGTATACAGTTCTGCAGACATCTAAATATGTTATAGTTTAACGGTGCGATTTCCGGAAAGTACGGTGCATGCACCAACATTTCCTAGTCAAGGCTGGCCATCTTGCAAAGGCTGGATAAACTCGCATGCGGTCTCGCATTGTCTTGGAGGAAGATACCGCCCGTTCTATTAAAAAAAATGTGTCTACTCCCATAAAGGACGGCAGAGACTCGCTCGCTTGAGCTGATAGAAGTAGACACCCGTGTTTACCATTTGACCACTAGTGTAAAATTCGTGGTAGTAGATGTCATGCCTATGCCATTACACACAGGGCAAAATCTTGCTCGAATGGATGCGTCTTTTTGGCGTCTTCTGGGGAAGCCGGTCTGGGGCGTACCGGGATCTCCCACGTTTCACACTCTCGTAAAAGACCCATTTTCACAGTCACAGGTAACAATTAGATTGAAAAAAATATTCATTATATTTGACAAGCCAAAAAGGGTATTTTCTGGAGGCTTCACTTTGTTGGTCTCGCTCATCAATCATGAGGCACCCATTGACTCAACTTTGACACGAAGCTGTTGCGAAGTTCATGGCTAGCTTACGCGTAATCACTCGGGGGATTCTGTTTCACACATTTCCTCCTTGAGGGCAATAGGCCCTTCAGAAGGGGGTGCATCCAGAAGGCTTAAAATATAGACTTAGTATTTCTCGAACTGGAACTTGGCGAACCAATAGTAGCACGCATACATTGAAATGCTGTTCTCGCCAAATACGCTCTAAATATTTCGGACAGTAATTTTTTGCATCATCTGTTTTGTACATAGCATGTATAAGACAGACATTCACATAGGCGTGGTAGGCCTATGTTCAGAAAACACATCCACAAATTCCAGTTAAATTCTGTCTAACTTAAAATATACAACATTGTCAATATAAAAACTTCGTACTTTGTGCCCAGTAAAAAACTACTGCCTATATGCATAAGAAATTTTAGTAAATATCTAGTCAAAAGGTCAGTTTAGCTTGCACGGATCTGCGTTCAAGGCCAATGTGTTGTCTACGTATGCACATAAAGCGATCTTAAAGTTCAGACAAAATACTATGATTATTATTGTTCATATTTTTATGACAGCCTCAAAATTGTCTTTACCACAATTTACAGCATGGGCTATACAAATATTACACTTACTAACATCGATTCCCACCGTAGAGGCAGGTTGAAAGCACAACTGTTCCAGTATGACTAAAGTGCACTTTTGCGCGAAGAGGGTGCAACACGGCCTTCTTAGAAATATATATATATATATATATATATATATATATATATATATATATATATATATATATATATATATATATATATGACTAAGCAGTTCGTTTAAAAGCTCCGTAAATTCCTAAATTTTGCACCCAGAACGTGTATAAAAATATATACTGGGTTGGACAGGGAGCAACTGCAATTTTGAATACACCCTTCCTACTCAGAAGACTGTGCATATTTCTTTAGAGGGCGGCAAAAACTCAGTCGAACTTATCACAGAAGATACCGTAGAGACAGTATATCGTACGGCCACTAGAAAACAAGCTCGTAGTGGACAACGGCATAATCATCCTATTAGACACTAAGCAATGTGTGGTGCATTTTAGTGTTTTTGGTGCCTTCTGGGGAGGTTGGCCCTATACAGGGAAGTGATTTTAAGTTTTTGGTGGTATGAAATGGGGTGTTTTGCGACAACCTACATATATACCTAACCTTGCTCCATCGGATTATCATCTGTTTCGGCCCTTCCAAAAATCCCTTAATAGCAGAGAATTCGGTTCTTAATAATGTGTAAAAAGGTTTATAGACCACTACTCCAGAAGCCAGTTCGCCACTTTCTGAAAGAATGAAATCATGACCTTGCCTGAACGTTGGGCTAAGATCATCCAATAAAAGCTTTCTGTTGCAACGACATGTGTTTTCAAAAAAGGGTGAACGTCCGAGCGGACTTATATATATATATATATAATTTTACTTTTTTTATATAATTTTAATACCCCGGTACTACACTGCTTGGATAAAATAGGAGTGTCACGTTCGATCGAGCGTCAGGGTCTGCTGTGCTCTCGTGGCATTGCTCGCGCATCTGAGAAAGACCAAGAGCTTCCGCTTGCTCCTTGTGTACAGGGCTTTTGCAGAATCAATTCTGACTTACGGGATCATTATATGGGGGGCAGCCAACTTATTAGCCCTACGCTATTTGTGAGTGACCTAAAATAATGGTGTGCCACTTATTACTGGTCTGCCTCTTTAAGACGACGTGACCCCATGGCATAGCAGTCTCGGACAACTCAAGATCGATTAGCTGCCACGTTTAAATTTAGCCGTGATTGCTTAAAGTGGTCAAGCACACACTACCTCCAGATTGCGAATTCGATTTCCAAGCTGGTTTCAGAAGGCCCCCTTCAGGTTTCAGCGACATGAAGGCAAATTCAAAGTTTTCAGGTTGACCTTAACGTAGCACTCTCTAACTGGCATGCTGCTGAATATATAGAACGGGCTATCACCGGACCTGCAAAATACAAAGCAGTCGGCGTCTTTAAAAAAACGCTTTTTTGAAGTCTCGGAAATGCATAATGCACAAGCGCTACTGGCAGCTAGCAGCATCTAGTGTGGGACTCACACCCGCTATAACCGATGTCGTCCCTACCCCCCAAGGCCCAGGATTACATTGGCATTACTTCGACAATCCTGAGAGAGGAGTCTCGTGTTCTAGCGCTCTATGCGCCTAGCCAATGCTTGCCCGTCCTGGGGAAATGCGCCGAGATCCTCTGGAGGGCCTAGCTGCTCCTTCTCCCTCCCTCGGCTTCTCCTCTCGACTGCCCCTCAAAGGAACTTGGTCGTCTTGCCGCTTCCAGGTTAAGCTTTTTCCTCCTCAGCCTAATGATGGTGTCGAGGTAAGGTCGACCCTCTGTCCAATTCGTCTCGCCTTTCATCATGAAGTCCACCACGTACTGCGGGGTCTTTCTCCTCAGCTCGGGCGTCGCAGAAGCACGTGCTCCCGTAAGGGCCGCGCAATACACGATCGTGTGTTTGACGTCGTCCGCGTCCCCGCAGAAGCAGAGGATACAGATGTCAACCGGGGCCTTGCCGATGCGCATCATATTTGCCTGGAACTGGCCATGTCCTGTGAGCACTTGTGTCGTGGTGTCCGACAGCTCCCCCAGCTGCTCGCCGTTCATTGTTTCACAGTTCTAGTGTCTTCTGTTGTGCCCGCGCAAGGTCACAGTTTCCGTCGAGAAGGCGTTCGCTTCTCTCTCTGGCTAGGAGACCTCGAAATAGCTGGCGGGCCAGTACTACCAGGGCATCCGTAGACACCGTGTGATAGGCCCTGCAGACTCTAGTGGCCATTCCCCTCTGCGCGGCTCTGAGTGCTCTCCGGTTCCGCGCCGTCCGGAGGGCCATATCTGCCCAGACGGGTGCCGCGCACATCGCCGTTGACCGATCCACTCGGCCACTTTGCCCAGAGCAATATTTGCCAGCTCCTGTAGTTGAGTTTCCCGTCTGGTTGTCACTAGCGACACCAGGTCATCGGCGTATACTAGGGTTTCCACACCGCCAGGCAGACCCTCCATTTGCAAAACTCTGTCGTATGCAATGTTCCAGAGAACCGCGTCAATTACGGATCCCTGCGGGACGCCCGAGCTTAGTTCATACTCGCTGTCTCCCGCTCTAAGAGTCCTGTCTTCCAGGTAAGATGAAATTATGCAACGAAGGTAGGGGGATATTCCGCGTCGCTTCAGCGCAGTCATGGTAACCCCCCAATTGGCTGTGTTAAAAGCGTTACGAACGCCTAGAAGTATTTAAAGTACGTATGGCCTGGTTTTTATAGACTTCGTGGTTTTTTGCCTGGCGTGATGTAAAACCCGTCGCAGTGCGTCTAGTCGTGAGCGGCCCCGTAGGAAACCGTATTGACGTTCCGACAAGACCAGTTTCGCCTCGATTTCCGCGTTTAGACGTACCACTAGAAAAATTTTCACTAGCTTGCCTGCGGTGTTTAGTTGGCATATGGGTATGTGTGGTGTCGAGCCCGTTGCCGCCCCTGGTTTGGGGATTAGCACTAGTTGCGCTATCTTCCACTGCGTTAAGTAGTTACCCTCAGTTAGCAGCCGGATGATGAGTGTGGCCACCTATATGTTTGTGTTTCGGTTTTTATGATGGGTACAATGCATATATAAGTACATCTTGTAAATAATACTGCTCAACAGTTGCGACGCTTTTTTTTTGAATATGTAGAAACAGGACCTTAAGAGGAACGTGATTTTCATGTGCGGAATTCTGCAGAGTTGATTTGTACGAGTTAAATTTAACGGATGCAAATAAAGAATACAGGATGGTATCGAAAAACCACAATAGGTATTTTCAAATAAACTTGACATATACTGAGACAGAATGTCCGCAAAACGGCATGCTAATAAACAATTAGTATTGTTTAAAATAACGTAAAGGAGACCATGTCACGACTAGATGTGTACGGCGCTCTCAGATACCTACGTGCATTGCAAGGACAGAAGATAGTGTCATGCATGCACTTTTCCGATGCAGTGCAATGCGTGTAGCAAGAAACTCAAAAATCGACAAATTGTACAACCAATGTTAAAAGACATATTGCACATATGATAAATATAATCAAGAAATAGAAACTAGAAAAATTTTCTTTGTAGAACAAATACGTAAATCCCAATAATGACTTAGAAAATAAAGAAAAGGAAGAGTACTTACAAGTAAAACGTGCAATGGGTGTCAAACGGCGAATAATGAAGGAGAGCCTAGCTTCGACGAGGCGTATATAGAGAAAAGGCTATGCATGACTGAGAAGTCTCTGCCGGCTGAGACATTAGGTATTTTTATCTAGCAAGTTGGGTTCGCAGATCAGACAGTGAGAGCCAATGTATGGGGAACTCAACGGGTAGCCACAGCCAACTCATTCAAAGGCGCGTACACTTCTAATAAGAGCATGAAGTATGATGAGGGCAACAGTGCACAGGAACATATTAATGTTTGTTCTAAAATTATTTGGTTAATTTGGGCCTCTGTGGTTCTACAACCAAACTAAGATTACTTTGCCGCGCAAGCCTGCTTATCAACTCAATTACTCGACAGTCCTTGCAGTGCTTTCTTCGGTAGGACGCATGTCCACTAACCTCTATGAACAACTGAGCCGAAAATATAGTAGAAAACGAGAATTTAGAACCTTTTGCTATTATCCAATTTTAATTGAGACAACCGTTGGATCAAGCAAAATAAGCAAACTCCTCAATACGCGGTTATACTAAAACATTTCAGGTGCTGGATTTTCGCTCATTTGCAGACTTCACGCGACATACTCCGTCTAGCGCTGAAATTTCTAGCTGCCCCAAGCAGATTGACGTCTTCGCTTTAGCTCGGTGATAAACTTATGTTGTTTCCGATATCTAAACTAAATAAGGTTAACTATTCTAAGTAAGTGTTACACATTTTAAGACGCTTGGGACACTACCAGTCGCTAACTACTGAGTCTACAGCCAAATAATGCCAATTTCAAGGACGCCATTTACAGATTTCACATACGGTTTACTGTAGCTTTCCTGGTCCGTAAAACTAGCTATGCTTAAAATGAGTGATTAATAGGTTGTTGAGAAATCCGTGATTGTTAGGTTGTTTTATTGGCCCAGATAGTACAGGACCACTAGTGTAGGACAGGGCCAATACATTGGCTGTGCGAACACTGATACCACCTGCGTTGAGGAGCAGTATGGCTTAGCCCGTGCGTTTTTTCCTAGGCGCACATTGAGTATGCACTCAACTGTTGTTCCGTGAAGTTAAAAAAAAAAGTAAATCATTGTTCCTGGGCGCAGCGAAACACCGTAGAAATCCAAACGAGAGAGATAGAGAGAGAGAGATACTTACACTCCCGCCGCCCACGTAGGTTACGTGTTGGCCCATGGCAGGAGCGCCCGCTAGCTCGAATGAAGTCTCTACTGGTCTCTCCACCGCAAGAATCTCTCGACCGCGTTGTCGTCGAGCGAACACTAGCCTACCTTTTGATTCAGGTACAAAAGACGATTAGCAAGGCTAGACTATGACACTTGCTTCGATCCGATGAGTGGCAAGTGGCTACAGCGGCTCCTCCTAGTCGCCGCAACTAGATAGAGATGCTGAATAACAACACACTCCGCGTCGCCGCGGCCTGCGGTTGAGGAAGACGGTCTGAGCCACTTATACACAAAGATGTATCCATCTCCGTTTGAAGATTGTGTGAAATTGAAATGTCAAATAAGCGCAGAAGCGGCGCCGGGTTTGATTAACGCAATGGATTATTTGCTCGTTGGGCTCTCTGTCATTGCTCTCGGGGAATCTTGCTAGCTCTCTAGAGCCCCTCCTTTTTCGAGCGGAAAATGTCCGCCCGTTTTTTCTGCCAGGTGGCGACAGGGGCACTCTTGTACATCCGACCAACTTTATATTGGCGCGTGAAGGTCCCCACAGCACACGTAACTCGCGCGCCACCGGATTAACGCGGGTTACTCCGTAGGTTTTGTGTTGGCTCTTAGCCGGAGAGAGCGCGTCTTAGCCGAGAAAATCTTCGCGGTCCGTAATTGGACGTAACGCACCGCACCTAGCCCCGTTACCAGCGGTCACCACGAGGAGGCGTCCAACTCTATAACTATAACCCCAATTTCCGTCTCAAAGGTGCGTCAATCTTACATTTCACATGACGAGGCATTTGGCAACCACAAGATGGCTGGATAGGAAAGTGACACTTAGATATTTTGTATGCTAGCCCTACAAACGCTGCCAACGCGGCACGATTCAACAAGCTCCGCCAGATTAATGCATCACCCCGACGCACCTTAGTGGTCCGATATGACGTGCAACGCACCCTGATGTCCGTGCCACCCGCTAACCATCAAGTGTAGGCTCGGAGAAGAGAGTCATAGTTACTCCTGCCCAAATTCAGTATCTGGTATCAGTTAATCAGTTAACGCGTAAAGCGTGCTGCAATATTTGCATACACAGTCTTCTATTTCATAGCAGCCATGCCAGGTAAGTATAAAGTATGCGTTCGCTTCCTTGCATTTCCCACTGTCAACGGTCTGTCGTGAATGCATAACCGTTGGTGAACCCCTTTATGGCAAAAATCAAAAATCAAAAATACGCTTTTCTCTGTGGGCGCGATATTGCTTTACGACCAGCGCGCTGAAATCGTATTTGTCCAGGATAAGATCTTCCAATGGTTCGCTCTTGGCGTAGTTCCAGCGCCAACGTTGTCGATGCGTTTCGCGGCAGTCCAAGCATATACATCACAAAATTAGCTTTTTTATGTTGTTTTTTATACATTGTAAAACATTCAATTATTTAGAATCATAAGCATATAGTTATGGGGAATAAAAACAGTTTCTACAGGATCTCCGGAAGCCCTGCGGCTGACGAAAGAGACCCTTCCACGGCCACGGCGTTGCCGTGCTGAACCTCGATCGATATGCGCTGCAACAGGTATTTGCTAACTCGGGGGTCCTGAATGGCAGCGATGACTTTCCGGCCCAGTTTCTTAATACATTTTATAAAAGCCGGTCCGATCGAACTAAAGGTCTCTATGGCGATCGGCTGAACTAAAAATTGCGACGCTAGTTCCTGATATTTCGTCATTTTTGGGTTATCTGCTAGCCGGGCGCCTGCACCCGCCTCACGGCTCGTGTTTTAAACATAGCTTTTGGCCAGCGTACATGACACTGTAACATTCCACACGAGGAGACGACCACGAGTCCAGGGGGGTAAGAGTTTTTCCGTCTGGCCTCAGCTGGCTATTCTGACTAAGACCAACTAGCTCTTTCACGGCCGGAATGTGGGTCGAGTGAAGAGCGCGAAAGATAACGTCGTTAATGGCGAAATGATGTAAGTGGCGCCCAGCGTTATAGCGGCACGACAAAGCGTGTTCACCCGTGGCGCACACTGGTGCTCTGCATAGGTTGTATATGTGGGGTGCGCAAACGACCTCCCCCAGCCGCAAGCCGGAAACGATGCAAAGTGTGTTGTTTTCCAGCATCGTTCCCAGCTGCGGCGAGGGGAGGGCTTGAAGCCACTTGCAACTTATTTGTTTAAAACACGCTTTTAAACGGGCCCTCCCTGAGCTGTTGGGAACCCGATTTTCTAGGTCGCCTTAGAGCCGAGATACCATGATTCGATCCAGAGATCCTTGTGTTATGTGCTCCCGCACTGAATCCCACTGGTCGCGAAAGTTAGCGAGTGCTGCCTGCGTTGAGTCGCTGATGCAACTTTCAGTCGAAAGGGCTCCGATGGCGATGATAATATTTTTAACTATGGACAACGAGCCCAGGTACAGGATATCGACCAATCTGCGTACACCTAAGCCCCCAGCACTAACGGGAAGTACAGCTCGAGTCCAAGTCAGATCTTTTAAAGTAAAAACTAGCAGGGATTGTGAGGTCTCCCGGAGTATCTCATTGAAACGATGTAGTAGGTCGCGCCTTCTGAACGCTGGCAAACATCGGAGTTGGAACACTAAGCGAGGCGTTGAGAGGCTGTGTCTCAATAGGTACAATGCTGGGTACACGTCTAAGGCTTTGAGTCGGCGGCACCATCGGTTAGTGTCTGCGAGCTTTTTCCTGAGGACACCCTCTACCGCCGCTTCCGTGAGTGGCGCACCCAATAGTTCTAAACTGTCGTCGGTTACCTATCTGAAGTTTGGAGGCTGCTCCCCTACCAACGTTGATGACTTCGTGCGCGTATCTTGAGAGCCAGACTATCTCACACTTATCGTCGTTTAAGCGTAAGCCTGATTTAGCCTCAAATGCTCTGACTCCTTTGATGTCCTCAATGACCGTCAAGCTGTCGCCGGCTAAGGTGGCGTCGTCGAGATACCATGGCCGCATCCCCGGCACTAGTCTGGCCTGGAAATGGGAGAGGACAATGTAGAAAAGCGCTGGACCGCAAAGGTCCCTCTGCTGCACGCCACAACATATATGTATGGTTTCTGTCTGCCAGAGGAGATTTGTGTGAAATCGGTACATCTGATAAACGGCTGGAAAAATCCCCGGTATATTGAACTTCACTGCGTTCAACAGATGGTCGGGGCGCACTGAGTTAAAGGCGTTTTGAAAGTCAACTTTAACTAAAACGCCCTCCTGGCCACAGCGGGTCTCGAGGAAACCGCTTGTAGCGTGTACCGCTGCTTCTGCTCCACCCTTAATCCCACAGCCAAGCTGCATCGGAGCCACGAGCTCCAAAATACTTGGCAAGAATTTCTTGATCAGGATCTTTGCCACCAGCCGCCGTAATATAATGCCGACAGCGATTGGCCTAATTCTGCCGTCCTTCTTGCGCAGGGCAATGAGATTCGCACCGTGAAAAATCGGAAGTGTGAACTCAGACAAACGACCATTAACCGCTAGGGTGACAAATTGCACAAGGGCCTGCAGAAGAGGATTGCTGTCGTCCTCGTGGGTACCAGTGAGATATTTCAAATGGCAAAGCCGTAGGCCGTCGGGGCCGCCAAAAAAGCTGTTAGGGAATCTCCTGACGGCGTTACGGATCTCGGTCGGCGTAACAACGATTTCCGATACTGATGGAGTCGGCGTCGGTGCCGGCGGAAACGACGAGTTCGACGGGTGTTGGGTGTGTTTCTTCAGCAAACTACGGCGAGTTTGTGAATCAATTGGAACGATCGTATTAGTTGAAAGCAGCGTTCTGGCGGCTGCTGACGGTCAGAGTCTGCAGCGGGGTTTGTTCTGGTATACTTTCTCCTGCTTGAGGGTCATTCGATATAGACGCACCCTCTGAAAGCAAAGCAGGTTCTGGCAGACTACGAGTAAGTAAGTGTTCGGCCCTTCTTCTTTTTTGCCGGGATACTGAACACCGTTGTCGAAAAGGTGAGTAGCCTTTCCCAACATTCCCGGGTCCCCGAATTACTGACACCGTCAATGGTTTTTGCCAGCTCAACAGAAACACTGTTCCGCAAGCTGCGTGGGATGCAGGATACCATCTTGACACTCGCCTTTATCTGGGCTACCTTCAACACAAGACGGGCCAAGTCTGAACCAGTAGGCGCACGTTGCAGAGTGGATTGGTTTGCTAGATGCGGGTTGTTTGAAGTGGAATGAGCGGGAGGCGCAGCCGATTGTGGCCGTGCCGAGGAGAACCAACGGCGGATATCGGCTTGGCTATTAAAAATGTTGGATTCCGTGAAAATGATGACTGCCTATTACTAGGCAAGCCATCGTCGATTTGTGTCTTTTTCTCGGTGCCATGCTGTGACTGCACGGCCACCGGAGAAAGCGCTGCTCTTATCGCCTCCTCAATCCCACGGCGAAGGTCTTTACCTACGAGCGAACTTTCAACTTAAGGAGTAACCTCCGAAACGTCTGCTCTATTGGTGACTTGACCCGGGAGGAGCGACGACAGGACAGATTCGACAACAGCACAATTTTTTTCCACGATTGTTTCCACTAGACGAGTAATAATATTTTTCGCGGTTGACTCCACTAGCAGATCCACTTTATCTACGGAGGGAGCAGCTGAAGCACAAGGCGCAGCTTTGGTGCCGAGGACCGTTCCTGAAGCCACATTGGCCGCTGCTCCTCAACCTTGAATCCATTTTGTACTACGGCAGCAAAACTGCGTTTGCTAAAGGTTGCGGCGGGTTAAATATCTGCAACGGGGGCGCACAACTTCACGGGCGCGACCTCAGCCTGCGGCTGGATAGCTCTCTTTGCAGACCGTTTAAGAAGCTCCATGCGATTCAGCCGATGTGGACAAGAACTGTAGCCGACTTTATGATTACCCTTGCAGAGGCAGCAGCGCGCAGGATTAGCGAAGCTGTAGCACTGGTAGCATTGTTGCGGATCACGGTACAAGAGAACTCCGTGAGTTTTTAGGCCCAGGCGCACCTCCACTGGGAAATTGCAGCTCGAAAAGGTCAACACTACGTTGTTGGTTGGCATGACAATGCCCGTTCTAGTATTCTCAGAGCGTACTCTGACGCCATTCGTCACCCCGTAGGGCCTCAAGGCGCTGGAGACTGTCGCGTCATTCAACGATGGATGAACTCTGGTAATCCAGGTAAGCGGACTGCTATTTAATAATACTATTTTTATAAATTCGTTATGTTAGCACTTTGGAGTGGACAATTGTCTCCGCGCAGACGTGTGATTACGGGTTCTCTAACCCAGGGTTAGCCCAGTTCAACAATGTGCCCCGAACAGACGCTGCATTTCCTCGTTGAATGTTAAGCGACAGCTTCTGACGCAAGAATTCGAATGCTCTCGAGTCTTCTGTCGAATGATTAAGGCTTTTGCCTACACGTTGAATTAGTTTGAGCGTAAGGGGGCCTACAGTTTTCATAGTCTCGAACGCCAACGGACAAAATTCGTGCGAATAATCCATACAGGAATATTTTTTGCATTTATTAGCCTCAGCTAACCTAGAAGCATGACCTGCTCGGTCCGCACCTGGACCGACCATCGAAGGGGCTAATTAGTCGGTTGCAGTTGCGTCCCAAACAAGCATGCGGCCACGCTCAAAGGGCGTCAAAGTCAGGCCGTCAGGTCTTTTTCCGTCATCCCTCGATAGACCCGGGGGCTCTAAAACACATGGGAAGCCGGCAGATTGAAGTGCGCGACTAAAGGTGTCATTTAAAGCGAAGTAACGTGCTCGTCGGCCTGCACTTAACGCGCACGACAGGCCATGATGGACCAACGCGTCCACAAAATCACCACAACGACATCGGTGGGGCACGACTAGGTCAACACCGAGCCGCAGCCCTGCGCTTATGCGCGTGGTACAAATGGCTGTAAGAGCTCTTGTGATAAAAACAGGTTACATCCTCTAAGCAGGTGTGTTAAAAAACAAGATCTAAGACGGAATAGGCCGCAATGGCCCCACAGTTGGGGTAGTCTGCTTACCGCAAAGTCAAGTTTGTCCCTTCAACTGTCTAATGCCTTTGCAATGCCTTCAGGCAATAAAGGGACACCTAGCAGCTCCAGGCTAATCTTGTCCACTACACGACAGCCCGGAAGTAAGTTAAAAAGGTTAGTTAAATCTAATGGCTCAACTTCGTTGTGAGCTGTGACATATACTTCACATTTGACCGGGTTCAATGTCAGACCGCTAATAGTACCAAATTCAATAACTTTCCGTATGTCGCCAAGTACGGTTGGGAGGTCCCCGTCATCTAAGTACCAGGCATTAAGGGGGAACTGCATTGAATCCACCAATTCCCTGATACACAAACAAAAAAGTGGAGGACCCAGGGGATCACCCTGCTGAAGACCTGTCTGCAATAGCATAGCGTTGTGGGGTATTACCAGGTGGGATGGTTCTGAACCATAGGCCAGGTTGGTCTGGCCTATGGTTCAGAACCATTAGTAATAGTGTTCACGACTTGACGGCTCGACGCAAATGGTCCCTCCGGACGCTATTGAAGGCGTTTCGGATGTCCAGCTTGACAATCACCGTTGGCATTTTGCGCGATTGCAAAAACGCACGGGCACAGCGGACTTCTATCTCTGTACCCCCCGGGGTAGCGAATCCTAGCTGGTGTTGACCAAGAGTTGCCGAAATAGCTTCCCTATTATCGTAGCAGCCGATTTTGGCCGCCAATGTACGAACGACTGAGGAACAAGCGATCGGACGTAATGAGCCATCTTTTTTTTAATGCAAACATCCTTGCCCCAAAGATGAGCGGTAAAAGACAAGACGGGGGCAAGTCCTATCTGAGTACATCCACCACTTTAGCAATGGCGTCCGCTAGTCGACCGGCCGTGCTGCCCAGCGCACCAGACAACAAGTCCTGCAACAGACGGGGTCGTATGAAGTCTAGGCCGGCAGCTGAACTTCTGCTAAATGTCTTCATCTTGACTTTCACTCGTCTGGGAAGGTCATGCTCGAGGTGAACCATCATTTTGCGTCCTGATCCCTCGTGTGTCAGGTCCCCAAGCCTTAATCCCGATGAAACGTCGCGTAGGTTCTTCCTGACCAGAACAGACAGGTATTGAGCATCCTTTCTGGCTCGAGGGAGTCGCAACACGACTGGAGCAAAGGAGAACAGAGAGTACCAGGCAGAGAGGTCGTTGTCCTTGGCGACATTTAGGAAGACCTTAGTGAGCTTTTCCGCAACAGTGGACCGCACAGATTTAGGAAAAATGCGTAAAAGCATGACTCATGATTGCCTGGATATCGATGAGTAGTGTGTTAACATCATACCGCTCCTCGTGAAGACACCTCTACACACAGGACATGCAGCCCTGTTGGGGTCACCAACAACAAAAGCATGATCGGCCTCACTTCCGTTTGGGATCTCGTTATCTGGCATTATGATGTAAAAACTTTAAGCTTCTCTGCAAGTGGAAGGAGGGCCAAGGGAGGTTTTAGGGCCTCTGTAATCGTCTTCAAAGTCGCCGCCAAATCAGGACTGATGCCCTCTAACATCCGAGCGACGTCCGTTAAGGCGCCTCCAACGTCTCAGCGCGGCGTCTTGACATGGGTCTTTCTCTTCGTGATAAATTTAGAATCGCGCCGCGGCCGAACTTGGCGACTTATGTATGCCTTGGCTCGCTTTTGTTTGGGCTTTGGTAACGGTCGCGGATTAGGAAAAAGCAGCTGAGGCGAGGTGCTTTCTTGCGTGGTAGATATGCCCCTGGAAACTGCTGCGTAGGAAGCTTTGCTGCTGTTAGAACAGCTAGTTTGTGCGTTTTCTGCGACTGTGGCTGTGACATCAGATCCCTCCGTGATCGATGCACTCGGGTGCGTTGCCTTAACTTGCTGAAGAACTCTCGCTTCCATGATGGTCCTGTTACGCTCATGAAGATAAGCCACATGCGGACAAGAAGGCAAACCGGCAGCGAGAGGGCCACTACAGTTTACACATTTCGATTGTTTGGTGCAACTGGACTCTGGTAATTTTGTTTTTTACTGACGAAGGGGAGCCGCTTAACCTTGACGAGACCGGCACTCCGGTGAGGGACTGCAAACCAAGTAAAATTAGCTTTTATTTTATCTATCTCTTTAATGTTGTTAAGGTCAAATGTGGTGCAATGGCCCGAAGGAAGTATGTTATAATGCCCCCGGGCTTCCAAGGCCCACTACAGCTCTCTCCTAACTTAAGAAATGACTCAGATTCTTAAAGCCCTACAGCTAAATTGCAACCGTAGCAGGGCAGCACATGCAATGCTTGAAAAAGTCAGTAGCAGAGCCAAAACAGACGTGCTGCTGTTGAGCAAGCCCAATGTCCGGTGGGCAGAAGAGAACCGCCCGAACCGGTTTACCGACAGCGAGAGGGCAACAAGCATTGTACTTGACCGTCGCTGCCAGTCCCGGATCTTAGGACATGGCAGCGGCTACGGTTTTACTTGAATTGACGTGGCGAACGTTGGGCGTTTTAACTCATGCTACTGTAGCCCAACGTCCCACTTAAAGATCCTATTAAACTTTTAGAAGACCTAACCGCATCTTTAACCAAAGAGACAAGCTTTTAATTATAACAGATTTAATGCCTCCGCCGCCGCGTGGGGCTCTGCCGCTACGAACCGAAGAGGACACGCAGTCCTCGAATGGTTGGCGGCAATAGACCTAGTCGTTCTTAACACAGGTGCTCCTACATTCCACAGGGCTGGGCGCACCTCTTGTATAGACCAAACTATAACACGCCGGGCAGAGGCCCACAGGATTTTAAACTGAAGAGTTTTACACGACGAAGAATGACTACGTGACCACCATATAATCGAATTTCACGTGACGACAAGCTTAAGCTAGTCGTCACGAGTAACCATCTTCGAGGCTGCATCCGCCTATGAAACGTCAGGGAGCCGACGAACTCCGGGAGTCCCTTAGGGCCTGCATAGGCCCGGATGGCCCGCCCGCTTCAATGACGGGCCTCCAGAAGCTCTTAGAGACTGCATGCAGGGCTCCCCCGGGGCGTGGCACGAATCCGAGGCGCCGCGGCACACCAAAGTACTGGTGAACTGCAGAGATCGGACACCTAAGAAAGAGGTGCCTTTGAAAGCGGCGCCTTTTTACGCGCGTCCGGAGGCGTGCACCCGAGGGAAGGAATGCCTTGCACCATGGCGCCGAGCATAAGAGGCTGCAGACCCTCTTACGCAGGGAGATTTCCAGAAGCAAGGAACGCTCCGGGAGAGCCTTTTTCGAAGAACTGGCCGCCCATACAAGATGGTAAGGGGGTGCCCGCCTTTTAAACGGAGAGTGGACTTCACGCCGGACGAGGGCCAGAAGGCAATATCAGTTCGTTTCTCAAAACATCCTCCCTTTGACCGTACCCCCTATCTGGAGGCCTCAGGGACGGAAGAACAGGATCCTCCAGAAGTCACCTTAAAAGAGGTGAACGAAGCGGCGGCACGCCTCAAGGAGGAAAAGGCACCAGGCCCCGCCGGCGTTTCAGTCTCCGCGGTCAAGCTGCTAATGACGGAATACCCGAAAGCAGTAACTGCCGCGGCGACTGTGATGTTCCGGACGAGCTCGTTCCCTGCGGCATGGAAGGCCGCAAACCTTGTTCTCATACCCAAGAGCCCCGGCTCCTACCGCCCGATCTGCCTACTCGGCTCCCTGGCTAAAGCATTCGAGTCCATCGTGGAAGCACGCCTCCGGGACTTCGCGGAGGGGAGCGACCTGCTGTCCGACGCCCAGTACGGATTCCGCAAGGGCTACTTAACCATCGGCGCCATAAAGCGAATCCAGGCGCAGGTTGAACTCCTCCGCGAGTCCCCGCCTAGAAGACGGGACTTGTTCCTCGCTATTTTACTGGACGTCAAGAACGCTTTTTATAGCCTACCGTGGAGAGACTTCGCACGGCTCATGCCCAATACATATGGTCCACGGCAGCTGAGAAGGCTGATAATTATGTCCGCGGCCGAGTCGGTTGCCCTGTATGAAACTCTGGCCTGGTCCACCGACGCACTAAAATTTGCCGCGAACAGGACTCGCCTGCGTCGGGCCCTGAGGGTCGGACCTCTCTGGAAATCTCAGCGTACAGAACGGTCAGCGTCGCGGCGGCCCTCGTCCTTGCCGGAACGATCCCGTGGGATTTAAAGGCACCCGAGCGCCGCCGCTCATGGGATAACCCAGGCCTCAAAAAAGACAAGGAATGTCAGCGTTCAATTGACCTCTGGCAGGAAGAGTGGGAAGGCCTAGAATAGGGTGCTCTTGGCGCCAGCCTCCGCACCCTGATCCCAAATTTCAGAAGCTGGCTCAACCGGCCGGGGGGGGGGGGGAGAATTACATTCTACACAACCCAAAACCTCACAGGTCACGGCGCTTTCCAGTTGTACCTGTTCAGGATTGGGAAAGTCCCCAGCCCCACTGTGCGTCCACTGCGGCGATGGACTCGACGACACTCCAGAGCACACAGTGCTTAGGTGTCCGTCATGGGCGGAGTAACGCGCAAGCCTAACATAGTTTTCAAGTAACAACCCAGCTCTTAACTTACATGACCTTAATACAAAAATGACGGAATCAATATCAGGCTAAAACAAATTGACCCAAGCTTTTAGGAACATACTGCAAGAGAAGACTCCCTTTGAGTCCGCTCGCTCCCCGAGACTCCTGGGGAACGCATCCGCCAGGAGCAGTAGACTCGCCCCTCCTGACTGTTTGATGTTATGCGCAAGCAGTTCCCAGTCAGCGTGGGGGAAGGGCCACGACTGGTTTTTACTGAGTTGGAGTCCCACACTACCGGCCCGCACTTGCAGGGAGCTTCCTTGCTGCGGTGCCCGCGTGTGCAACCGCATTTTCCAGTTAGTCCTCTAAAAAAATGTATGTTATAGCTGGAGCTATTTTTATCTTGAAAAGGTTCATTCCAGTCTTAGTGTCAATCTATGTAAGATTGCCGAGTAGCGTCATGGTCGATATTGCTTATGCACGCTTGTTCTCTATGTGCTTTGTAAAAGGTAGGCCAGGGACCAGGGTTACTTCGACTTAGCTAAATTGACTTACTAATTTAACATTTTGGTTATTGACCCTGATGATATAGTCAAGACTGGCGTATCTGTATGGTCTATGTGGGTGCTGACTTCACCATTATGATGAGATCGTCAGCGTAGAAAACATGCGGGGCTTTAGCATTTCGAAGCATTTGGCTTAACCCCGTGACAAAGAGGATAAATAAGAAAGGGCTTGCCGTGTGGCCTTGTGCAGCACTGCTCAACTTCCGAAGACATTCGGGCGTAACTAGAAGTGTGTCGGCTACTAGCCGACTTCGGAACGAGGACGGCGACCTCAACACGGAGAAAAAGACCGCGCTCAGGCTGTCTCGGTAAAAGAAGAAGAAGAAGAAAAGACCTGAGGAGGACAAAGAAGAATACCAACAGCAAGGACGTAATCATGCAGTGGGAACGTCGGCAGTGGTGTCGTCTCAAAGGTCCTACGACGACATCTACGAAGAAGTCGTGGCGGCCTCTGGTGGCACGCAACCGCCGAACGCAACTGGGCAAGCCGAGAAACACACGCGGCCGGCCATCGATCTGCTCGGCCACGTTCTCCCGGAGCGGTTCTCGCTCGGTGGTGGCGGTGTGAAGAAGAACGCCGTCGTTTCGGTGGACTTGTTGCGATCGGCAGGCAGAGTACATTCGCGCCACTCGATCCTCATCCAGGACGACCATTCCGACTCGTCGACCGACGTACATACGAGTACATCGGACATTCGATCGGCTCGGAGATGAAGTGGGGCGACTTGTGCTCGGATCTGAGCGCGTTCTTGCGGTGCGAAGCTCGAATCAAAACTCCGGCTTCGAATCTGGTCAGTCGACGGTGGCCGCCGCCGCCTGCCGCGTGCCGCCACAGTCGTCGCTCGACGGTTCCGTGCTCATGGCCGGGTTCGGAGAGCGGGTCGTGTAGAGATTTCCGCTGCCCACACGGGAAGGAGCAGCGCACAGTGCCAAAATCCCATCCGCAGAGCGTCACGACAGCGAGGTTTGTCTGCTCTACTTTGCGCAGAGTCGACTAAAACATATACACTCCCCTGAATTCCCCGTTAACGACGCAAACTGCGCTACAATCCGCTGTCGACAGCATCTACCGCGGATGTAGTGCTAAAACGTTGGAGCTTCCCGTTCCCAAAATGCCGTGTTTGAAAACCTATCTCTTCTGATCGGGATCAACTCAACTAATTCCGGTCTAGGCCCTTCAACTCAACGAGATCCTTGTCAATGGATTTAAGGATTTAATTCTGCAAAATGTAGAAACCCTGTCAAATCAACATCTATACGTGTGAACATGCCAATCCGTTGTTCCGTCACCGAGGGCACAGATGTGTACATTCGCCTGCCTAAAACAATCATATGTTATGCAGACGTTTATATTTCCTACGTCGAGCCGTACTTGTATTAGTACATAAGTATGATTAAAGGCGTCCAGAGAAGAAGATTCCTATAAAGGCTCTGTGGAAGATGTGATCTCGAGCCGAATGCACTAAACTATCCGTCGCTGTTTTCTTGCAGACTGTTTTTTTTAACAAGCTGTTTTCTTGCAGAGATTGCAAAGATCTAAACTCACACAAAATTGTTTAAGCTTTATCGGAACGTTGCACGTGCACATCGACAAGGTGACTGCGAGGGCAGAAAAGCTGGAAAATAGCCTAGCTAAGACAAATATCGCCGAGGACACGCGGCGCAATTAAGGGCATGAGAAGGAGTTGATACTCTCTTGAGTCCCCACTTTATGTATGATACTTGAATTATTCACGTACCATACATAGATTGGGGACTCAAGAGAGTATCAACTCCTTCTCTTGCTGGTAACCGAATTTCGTCCAGAATGCATCACGACATTCATAAGACTACTTAATCCCACTAGGCGTGGTTCTTCTTGATGGCGGGTAGAAGTTCCGATATCCGGCTGCCTGGAAAAGTTGAAATCGTTATCAAATCGCTTGAGTTTCTTGAATGCACATAGGGGCTCCTTTCTTTTGAGGTCCTGTTTTTCGGCAGCACAAGTAAACTACCTAGTCCGTAGGAGTAACTTCGCTAAAATATGAATCGTTTACAACAGTTAAACGCCTACATGTCAAGTCTCTGTTTGCCTTACTGAAGCTAGGTCTTCTAGCTAGAGATAGATTACAGGCAAGCTCTTCTGTCCGTGGCAAAAAAGGCCTAGGCATTCCAAACGTTGACTCGTTCGCAGGCCTCGCGGTGGTCGCATTAATATCTTGCACCTGGCAAAGGGCGTCGAGAATACTAAATTATCCGGCTTTCGAACGGTTACGTACTCCACTAGAGGAATGTACTAAAGATTTCAAAAAACGTCTTTTAGCGCGCACTAGAACACTCCCTCTTGAGGACCCAATTTGGCACGCAAACTCCAGCGAGCAGTTTCATCTTGTGCTGCTAGATAAAACTATTAGGTAAGTCAAAAAGTTCGTCGGCTTTTTTACCTGATTTTAAAGAGCCTTATTTATGCAGACAACAGTATTTTTATTCAATGATATATTGACCGTTTTGTTCGATAACCTTCGCCCATCGCCTCGGTAGATCCATGATTCCTTTCTCCCAGAACGTCTTGTCCTTCTCGTCGAAATACTGAGTGTCCTTCTCGTCGAAATACTGATTTTTTATAGCCTCCAAAGATTCAAATGTTGTGCCATCAAGGGAGTTCTGGAGAGACCTGAACAAGTGATAATCCGATGGTGCGAGATCGGGACTATAAGCTGGGTGCGGCAGCACATCCCAGTCAAACTCCGCCATTTTTTGCCGGGTGGCCAAACTTTTGTGTGGTGTCGCCTTATCATGTTGAAAAGTGACGCCCCACCTGTTTGACAATTACGGGCGCTTCGTTGCTACTGCAGCCTTCAAATCTTCGAGTTGTCTGTAGTAGACGACGGAGTTGGTCGTCTGACCCATTGGAAGCAGCTCAAAATACACGACGCCCTTACACTCCCACCAGCAGCACAGCATAACCTTCTTCTGATGAATTTCGGGTTTAGGGATAGCTGCGGCCTGAGAACCTCTGGGGACCCAACTTCTTTTCTGTGTTACGTTTCTGTAGAGTATCCATTCGAGTTCTTCCGGAGGAGCGCGTGACAGGTATCGACTCGCCCTTCAAGCTGCCTATCATTGAAGTCGTGTGGTAGCCAGATATTCCGCTTGCACGAGAAACCTGCATCATGGAGGCGATTCCAAACGGTTCCGTGGGAGACTCCCGTTACATCTTCAATTTCTTTTATGGTCAAACCTGGGTTCGAAGTAACCAGGCATATGACTTCGTCGGTCTCCACAACATTGGGTCGTCCTGACCTCGGTTCATCTTCGAGATTGAAGTTTCCAGCTTTGAAACGGGCGAATCGCTTTTCGACTGTGGATTTGTGTACTGCGTTTTCGCCGTAGACTGCACATATCCTCCGGGTTGTTTGCGCTGCACTTATGCCTTCACGGTAGGAGAACAACATAATGTGTCGAAAATGCGTATTTTTGTCCTCCATTGCAAACAGCTGCCAATTCCGCAAACGAAACGATAAAGTTGGAACCGGTATACCGTCGCGCCGCCACGGGTCTGCTCCTGAATGTAAACACCCAGCCGCACTCTCAGGCGGCCCTGCTGCAGAGCGCGGGAATTTCAAAAATGTGGTCCCAGAAAGCCGACGAACTTTTTGACTTACCTAATAGCACCACTAGTGTTTTAACGAAAGCAATTGTCTTATTGAGTGCTTTCGTTTAAACTCTCCTAGAGGACTTTGTCGTCAAAATCTGCGTTGGTCTTCGCCTTGGGATCCCATTGGTCGAGAAACGTGAGTGCAACTGCGAGAACGTTTACCATAAGGAAACCATGGCTCACCCTGCATCTCCAGTTTAGGTCAGAGGACCAGACGCTGCCACTGAATGATACCCTGGTCAGTTCTTCAAAGTCTTCTCGCTGCCCTTACGTTCGAGAACCGGCAGGTCCTTACGGAGACGACTCCCGTCGACCTGACGGTCTTTTGCTTTCAAGGACTTAGGGGGCCCAGGTAGAATTACTGAGAACGTTACTGCTAAATGCCTCAGATCAGACGCGAGAGATGACGCGTTAGCTGGTAACCCTGTAGCGGCAGGTCGTGATTTTCAGAAGATACTGGACTTTGCAATGAAAGGCGTTTTTTTCAAATGCTTATTTTTTCGGCTGTCATTGGACAGAATACAACGAGTTAAAGCCACAGCGACCTTTGTTACCTCAAAGCGGCCAGCACTAAGTCTGGACGCAGGACTAATGTGATCTGTCATCATGTTCACTAGAGAACAACTTTTGATATTCCATTTTAAGTTAAATAAATCTCTCAGTTAAATATATATATATATATATATATATATATATATATATATACAAGTTAAGTCGTGAGTCGTATGTTATTGAATCTCATATATGTTTCTATATAAGATGCAATGACATACGACTCACGACTAATTTTATCTATTCAAGTCGTGATTATGCAAACACTCCATTATAGATTGCAGGACAGGTTTACTAAGTTTCTCTAATGCCTTACTTAGCTCTATGCCCGCGATAGGGTCCAGGTTCTATAAAAACAATGTCTTAAGTTCACGTTTGCATTCACACCGCTTCGTCTAGTACAAGATAGCTGATCCTTGCCCATACCGTGTTCAAGGTAGCGACCCTAATCTGATTTGTATATACATAGATAATAATTGATTATTTGCTATATTGTGAAAGAGCCTTATACTTTGGTAAATATAAACGCCTTAAGAAGAATGTAATATTTCATAGTGAACATGTACATAAACATTTTAACTCTATATTTGCAACAGTGAACGTTTGCGTAATACCATCATAATCAAAATATTTAAGATATTGCCCATCATTACCGATTGCAGATGATTAAATTTTTACGTTGGAGTCTAGCTCTGCTATTTCTCGTGGCTTTTGGCACCTGCTTTAAAGTTCCGAGAACGACTGATCTGAAAAAGTTTCGTTTCGTAAGTAACAACTACACGAAAGACAAATATACACATATAAATATATTTGTTTATAGTGTAATGTACTGTAATACGCTCAAAGAATTATATAAATATTAGTGTCTACTGTAGATACCGCAAACACATACCATAGCACCTATATCAGGTTCTCCGCTGACGTGTTGACAAAGTTTTATTGTAGACTATTTAAGTTGCATTTTTCAGAGTCAATGCAAAACATCCCTGTCGCTTCCAGGCGGACCAAATATTTAATTCGCAGCAGCATTTTTTTTATCGACGCTAGGACAAATTTAGCTTTTTTGCAACTGCAAATGTGTTAAATTCAGAACTTGTTAATAACAATAATAATGAAAACGCAATTTCTCTAAATGTAATGGGGTTACCCAACAAACATTTATAAGAGGATGCCGCTTGATCTAGAAAAACTAATAACCGTCGTTTGCTTTAACTATTGCATTAATTCGAGGCCTAAACCGCTCACAGGCATCTTGGGAAATATGTCTGGGAAATGTTCTATATTTGGCTACCAGCGGGTGCGCCGTTCTGCTGAAACACGTATTGCAAACCATCAGACACTGAATTTATTGACGGTCCTTCTATAGTCTGCAGAGTGTGCAAATAAACCATCTGTACTTCTATTTGACAGTTGTAAAAAAAAACGTGTAGTACCATTAAGTCTTTTTTACTAGACACGACATTAAACACATGCAGATGAGCTGAAAATTGGCTTGGTGCCACAATAGAGATGTCTCCTGGATTAGGGCAAGCCAGTTCGCCGGTGGATCTTTGTGTCGATTGTGAATGCCTTCTGGACAATCCAGACATTCATTAGTACATTCAAATCGAATCTGAATATACAAGATAGCCTAATGGTACGATTTGCGATGAGTAGTACGGTGGATGCAGCAAAATCTCCTAATCGAACCTTATCGTCTTGCGTCTGGGTAAACTCGCATGCGGCCTCACCTTATCTCGTGGAATTATCGTGGAAGATAACGCTCTCTCTATTTACAAGAATGTGCCTCTTCGTTTAGAGGGCGGTGAACACTTGGCCGAGCCGATCATAGCAGACGCGCGTGTCGCTTTGGGCGGTGAACACTTGGGCACTAGGGTGAAATTCGTAGTGGACGATGCCATCAAACACAGAGCAAAATCTTGCTGGGCTGGTTACTTTTTGTTGGCGTCGTCTGGGAAAGCCGGCCTGGGGACGCACTAGGATCTCCTCCGTTCCACGTTGTCTTAAAAGACCCATTTTTCGTCAAATGTAACAATTCGATTCACGCACACGCACTTAATTTGTTTGGCAAGCCAAGAAGGGTATTTTTCTAGACGCTCCACATTGTTGCTCTCGCTCAAATCATAATCGTACCCATTGATTCAATTTTGACACGAAACTATGGCCGCGACGATACACCGTGATGTCTATGGCTAATTCAGGCGTCGTCACTCGGGGGATTCGGTTTCACAGTTCTATACAAGCGATATTTCTCGA
The DNA here is from genome assembly GCA_003439945.1 of Dermanyssus gallinae. Lineage (NCBI taxonomy): Eukaryota > Metazoa > Arthropoda > Arachnida > Mesostigmata > Dermanyssidae > Dermanyssus > Dermanyssus gallinae. The sequence continues at coordinate 114,324 of QVRM01005906.1, read as the reverse complement.
GCGCAGTAGGCCTTCCAGAAGGAGTTTATACAGAAGGCTCACGTTGTCGGAATGACACTTGGTGAACTAAGTTTAGCACTAAAACTTTGGATGGCTGTACTCGCCGAGTACGCCCTCAGTATTTTGAATAGTTTCCGCAGCAGTAAAGTATTTTTTGGAAACATACAATATTGCTGCCTGTACCTAGATTTTTCGTTACCCATTTCGACTGAATTTCTATATCAAAAACAACGAATGAGATTACTTCATCACGAATTACTACACTTATCGAAGCTTACTAAGACTCTTCGGCCATTTACGCTAAGACGAAGAGACCTGTTTTGTACATAGCATAATTTGCGGAGGCGTAGCGGGCACTTTAAAAAGCACATGTAAGATTTTCAGATCTTATTCTGTCCAACAAGCCAAGGGAGCCGGTTAGAAAGCACCGGATCAGCTGACCGGTTACCGTTGCATTCCCGTCATGCAGATCAACTTGTCATTGGTCAGTGCTAATTTGCTAATTGCTGTTCCTTAGCTCTAACCATCACTAAGGGCTGATAGCCTCGTCAGCGCTAGAGTCGCGAATACATGACGTGGTTATACTAATAGTCATGGAATGATGGCAGCACACACACACAACGAAACCCTTTAACCAATACCTTGGTTCAAGTATACGTCCGTAATACTTCGATGCAATGTCACGGTCATTATCTTTGAGCGATACTTGTCTCCGCTCAAATTGTGAAGATTACCAATATGTAACATATTTGCACGGGAGTAATGTCGGTAGGCTTGGCAAGCAAGTACTGTGCCGAGCTATGCACGGGACCGATACGACTTCACGGAGTAAGTGCTGTACGACTGTAATAAATCTGTTCGATTATACACATAATTGTAAATGTAAAGCATGATTTGCCATTCATGGTTTCAACGTGGTGGACGGCTACCACGAACCAAGTGATAGCAGCTTATCCCGGCGAAAAGCACGTGTAGGGTCGTGTCGTTATCATGCGGTGCCGGTGCGCCTCCTCACTCACTCAATCATTGTTTATTGCTTTGATTATGTCGTGCTTGCCAGCATCAACCCGTTATAATAATGTTGTTTATGTACGATGTTATTTATGCCTAGCAAGGCATTGGCAAGGAAATCCGAATATGATAGTTGCAAGTAAAACAAGTTCGAGCTAGTGCCACGTAAAACGAATTATCCTATAATGTTGAAAAGGGTGAGTATATGTACTATATTTGTTTTGTTTTTTTTAATTTATTTTATCAACTGGCAATTATGTTGTCGTTTGATGTTTCGTATGTACAGGTATTGCTGAGATGATATAACATACGCTTACACTTAATAACATTTCAGCTCCAATGTCTGTCGGACGTCTGCGGTCACACGGCGGTTATGGAAATTACGAACGAGATAGACAAATGCTATGAACTTATCCATGGATATAATTTTTGTTTTTGCCTTGTAGAGGAAATGTTGAAGGTGTTGTATACTCTAAATGAAGAAACACCACAATTTCTTGCGAAGCTCGGAGCATGTTTGCCTGACAGTGAAGAATCTCCACTATGACAATAGTGCGATTATATTACTTGCACGTAATAAATATGAATTAAAAACGTACAAATTACCTGTATAATTACGTACAGGGATGTATATACAATGATTCATATTGTGACATACGTGTTAATTGTTTGATAAAAGCGGCACTTAAGATAGTATTATGACACGATAGACTTTAGGTGTAGGTCCCTAACTGCAGCGGCATTTTGAGAAAAGAGCTTAGACCACCCGGTCAAAAATGCCCTTGTTGAGTTGTATGCAGGTGTTATATATATATATATATATATATATATCATATTTAGATAAGTTAAAAGGCTTTTTGACGCAATGTGCTACGTTTATGAGCTGTCGTTCGCCTGCTTTGGTTATTAGCACAAAGATTTAATAAGCCTGCACGGATCTGGGTTGAAGAACTGACCGAGTCTCTGTCTTCCTGAGAAACGTATTGTAGTGGAAAATAAAAGCGAGAGTTCCTGAAATTATGCGGTTACTTGATTAAATTACAGAGTCATCTAGTTAACTAACCGGCTATGTGTGCGAGTCTAAATAAATCCTCGTTGTAAGCGACAAGACATTTGTTCAAAACGAGTTTCTATTCCGCGTCTCCTATCCTTAAGTTTTACTGACAGAAACATTTTAAAAGGTAGCGACAGGTGACACGTTAAATCTTTATTTCGTTGCAATCCCGACAATCCCTAAATAATACCGAGCAAGATGGCTTAGTGGCAAAAGCTTTTTTTTTTTTTTTTTTTTTTTGTGAGGTTGGGGAAAAATGCTTTATGCACACCCAGCGCAGTTATCACTGTCCGGGCGTGTAGAAGCGCGTAGGTAGTGTGGGACTCCCCGGTGGCATGGGGTTACCCACTAAAAAACCCTAGTCCTCACATTTACCCCCCCAGGGTTCGGTACTGTTTGCCAGTTCATCAAGGCCCTGGGGGGGGAGTCGTCCGCTCTACATCTACGACATGGCCTCCGAGGCCTGTAAGGACGTCTCACAATCTCTTCTAGCGAGTGAAGCGCGTCTTTCTTTCTCTAGGCAGGTTTTTTCTCTGATGATCCGGTCGAGGTATGACGCTCCTTCTCTCCATGATTGGCCTGACGTCAACATCGATGTTATGATCGTTTTAGTGTCAGCTCCAGCTAGTACATATTTGGAGGTCTGCCTGAGGTTCGAGAGCCTTGGGCATCCTGCTACCGTGTGGTCCACGTCGTCAGGTTCCCCAGTTGTGCACAAAACACAGATGTCTGAGTGAGACTTGCCTATTCTCATCATGTACGTTTGGAACTGGCCGTGTCCCGTTACAGCCTGTGTGGCGTAGAATGATAATGAGCCTTGGCCTGGGCCGTTGTACCATTCATGCAAATCACTGACGAGGTGGCGGGTCCAGCCCGCGCGTGAGGATAGGGCACGCCATTCCTCCGCCCAAGTCTGCATCGTCGCCTCCCTTGCTTCGTTGTAGTCAGTATATCCGTCCCTTCGCTTGGTGCTCCTCTGTCCTGCCAGGAGGTCCCATGGGAGCATTCTGGCTAGTACTAGCGCAGCCTCCGTGCTGACGGTTCTATACACTCTGCTGACACGTATCGCAATTGATCTTTGAGCCGACCTAAGGAGCTGCCTGTTGCTGATCGTGCGAAGGGCCATGTCAGCCCACACTGACGCTGCGTATAGTGCCGTGGATTCCGCCGCCGACGCTATCAATATTCTCTTCTCCAAATCCGCGCCTCCCGACCGAGGCAGGATTTTAGCCATTGCCCTAGCGATTGTATGCACTTTTTTGGATATGGCCAAGATGTGGGCGCGGCCCGTAAGGCCGGAATCGAGAGTGACTTCTAGATATTTTGCCGTTTTCGACAGCATGATAGCGTGGCCGTCCAATGTCAAGTGAATGCCGCGGGTGCGTTTGCGACCTGACAGATAAATTGCCTCAGTTTTTTCTGGGGCCAGCTGAAGGTTGTTTTGTGCCATCCACCGAGAGACACAGCGCATGGCGTTATTTGCTGTGGCCTCGAGTATGGTCTCATGGCGTGCTGTTATAATAAGTGCCAGGTCGTCTGCGTAAGCCAGCGTTTGTGCCCCTGGCGGAAGGTTTGGCAGACGCAGAACATCGTCATATGCCAAATTCCACAGAGTTGGGCCGAGTATAGACCCCTGCGGGACCCCGGCGGTGATACTAAACGTGCCATGATGTGTCAACAGGTGGCGGTCACTCAGATAGGAGGAGATGATGCGAACCATATACGGAGGTATGTTTCGTCGTTCCATGGCCTCAAGAATTTTCGCCCAGTTGGCGCTGTTGAAGGCGTTTTTGACGTCAAGAAGTATCAGTAAAACAAACTTCCTGGTGTTGCGCGACGCCCTGGTTTCTTGTCTTGCTTTTTCCAGGATTTCCTCGATAGGGTCGAGTGTCGAGTGACCCTTGCGGAAACCATGTTGGTTAGGTGCCAAAGCTTCTGTGTCTTCTATAGCCTTCGTGAGACGCTCTTGGATGATGTTTTCAAAAAGCTTGCCAATAGTGTCTAGAAGGCAAATTGGTCTGTAGGTTCCTGGGGTGTGCTTGGGAATCAGCGCCAGAAAGGAGGTCTTCCAGGCAGGTGGGAAGAACCCCTCCCGGAGGAGATGGGTCGCGGTATCTGCGACGATTTTCGGATGCTCTCTTGCCATAAGCCGGATCACCCCAGGAGGGACACCGTCAGGACTTGGTGCTTTGCCAGGGGCGAGGCGCTCGGCTGCCTGAAGGACCTCGTTCTCTGTGACGGGCGGAATGTCTGCTGGGTCTTTATTGGTATAAGTTACTGAAGGGCGAGCAGAATGCGACGGGAAGAGTTTCTTGACTTGGCGGAGAGTTTCTTCTTGTGTTAGAGGGGGTGGAGATGTCTTGAGTTTTTCCCGGACTATCCGATAAGGAATTCCCCAGGGGTCATGTTGTACAAGATCGATTAGAGCCCTCCAACACTTCCGTTTCGCTGTCCTGATCTTTTGGCGAAGAGTGTTTCTTGCTATTCGGTATATGTCTAGTAGTGTATCCTCCCGGGCCAAGGCAATATGAAGTATGTGCTCGTGTTCACCGTTTCGGCGTCTTCTCGCAAGCCAGGTTCGAGCCCTCGTCAGGGTGCGCTTGGCACGTATGCATGCTGAGCGGGCCTCCTTTATCTCGGATGTCCACCATGGCTGTGGGGAGCGTCTACCAGTGCGGTGACGCGGCGGGCCGCCTGCGGCCCTGCACGCCTTTTTTACTATTTGCGTTAGGTCTTCCGGAGAGGGTTGGGAGTCTTGATACATGCTGAGTTGTGCAGCTATGTAGAGTTTTAGCTTGTTGATGTCTAGATGTCTCATCTGCCAAGTTTTTCGGCTCGAGGGTGGCTGTCTAGGTGCCCCGTCGTAATCGAAGACTATGTATTGGTGGTCACTGAGCGTTTCGGCGTCTGCGTCGACTCTCCATCTGTTAATCAGACAAAGGGAAGCATTGTTGGTAAGTGTGAGATCAATAAATGACTCTTGTCGACCTCGGACGAATGTCGGCATGTTCCCATCGTTAATTACTGAGAGATCCGAGTTGGCCAGCCAGTCCAGTAGTAGGAGGCCCCGGGACGTGGGAGCGCGGGAGCCCCATAGAGGATGTGCCGCGTTAAAGTCACCTGTCAGAAGTAGTTGGTGGGGGTTGAGAGATGTAATGAGATCAGTGAGTGATGCGAGGTAGTCGTTAAATTCCTCTAGTGTGCGGTTTGGTGAGAAATAGTAGGAGAGAACATATGAGCCGCTGCCTAGGTGAATCCATGTGCACCCAGAGCAAGCCCCGTTGCCCGAGACGGAGACTTTTGGGTCCTGTCCCGTCCACCATATTGCTGTGTCTGCTGCGGAATCAGCATAATGGTTTGCTCGTGTTGATGCAATATTAACATTGGGCTCTGACATGAGGCATAAGGATATCTGGTTCTCCTGTACGTACACGTTAAGAGCGTCATGAGCGGCCCGGCAGCGGTTTAAGTTTACTTGTAGGATCTTTATTTTGATAGCTTAGTTTTAGATCGTCTCTGGACCGTCGTCCAGTCTGATCTGTTGTTCTCTCCTGATTCTGCCTCACTTGACGCAGGTGCGACGGGAGGAGTGTCGCTAGAGGTGGCCTCCTTTTCGACAAGCTCAACCTCCGGTTGGGAGGGGGCCCTTGACCCGGACATTCCGCCACTAAGCTCCACTCTCTCTGCCTCGGGGCGCTTTGTTGGCTTGTGGGACTGTTGCCCAGCCTCTGTCCTGCATTTTCGCTCACGGAGTACCAGCTCTCTGTACATCGGGCATGACATCGCATCCGCGCGATGACCCTCAGTATCGCAGGCTATGCACTTCATGCTCGCCGAGGTGCAGTCTCTTGTCTTGTGCCCAATGGTCCCGCAACGCAGACAGAGGGATCCCTCGATGGGTTTCTCAAGTGCGCAAGCTTCCGCGCGATGGCCAGGGCGCTGGCAACGGTGGCATATTGGAGGCCTGTACCATAGATCTGGACGACAGTTGCGGCCTGCCAATTTGACTGTCGTGAGCTTTGACAGACGTCGGGCCAACGGGGCGGGTAATCGCGCCAAGGCGTACCAGCGCCCGTTTCGACCTTGACGGGGTTCGGTAATTGCGACCAAGGAGTGATCCGTCACTCCTAGGTACGTGGTGAGGTCGGCCTTTATCTGGGACTCGCTCGACAGGGGGTTGATACCCCATAATGCCACCTCTAGGGTAGGGTCAAACAGCTTGGCAGAGGCCTCCAGTCCCGCGTCGCGGATTTTAGTACTCAGCCGTTCTCCTGCTCCTGGTGTGATTTCACCCAGTCGGATTGCTACGTCCCCGTTAGATGTCTTCTTCACTTCGCGAATAATAGTGTCCGCCGCAATGTCTGCGTTAAGGTTTTCTCTGACGGTCCGCAGCGTGTCAGCGAAGGTTTTGCCATTGCCGACTTTAACTAGTATTGAGGTTGTATGTCTATAGGGGGCGGGTGGAGGTGTTCGTGGCTGGATGCTTGGTGGCGATCCGGTCGGCCCTGCTTGAGCCGTGCGGATTTTGTGTAGCGCCAGTCTCCCAGGAGTGGGTGACTGAGCCACCAGCATTGCTATTATTCGGTGGAACGTGATGGTGCGCATATCCGGGGGAACGTAGAGGAGGGGCAGGGTGTCATTCGGAGTTTGGTCTGTCATAAGGAGGATTCGGTGTATAACCGCTCGCATCAGAGTCAAAGATGTTTCATCCGTAGTGGCATCCTCGTGTTTTGGTGGCAGGATGCCTACTACTAATCGATGTCCTTGCTGGGGGGTAGGTGCGGAGCCGGTGATAGTCTCCACAGCCTCGCCCAGGACTACGGCAGTGCCGGGAGATGAAGACGTTATGGATTGAAGCGAGGGATAAGCGGCTAGGAGCTTTTGGAAGAATCCTGTGTTCGGAATTTCTCCCTGTCGGACCAGAAGGCCTCGGATCCCCTTGTGAGTTTCGAAGTCTTCCAGTAATAGCGGAACTCTCTGAGTCGCTGTGACCGGCCATGGAAGCTTCGCTACTCGCAGGTAGTCTTCCGCTGTTTGAGCGTTTGGTATCTGCTCGTCCAAATGTGCCTGATGGGCCGCATTTGTTTCTGCCGCGCATTTGGGGCATTCGCCCACGGACAACTCTAGGGGAGGAAGCCCCGCCTCCGCACTTTTGTTTCTCGCGCTTAATGCCGCGTCCCTTTCCTCCTTAGCGGCGTTAACGAGATCAAGAGCCTCGTCACGTTGGGCTACAAGCAACGCCAGCTCCTGTTGCATCTTGAACTGGCGTTGGTCCGCGCCAAGCCGGGCTTCCCGTAACGCCGTCAGGATTGTCTCGGCCGCCGATTGCACCTCGCGGAGGTCGAGTTGTATCTTTTGCGATAGGTATTTGAGTTCCTTAAGGGTGTTCCTTGGCTCGCAGTGGATCGCAATATTAGCGCAGTCCTCAGCAAGAGCATCATAGGCGTCTTCAAAGGCTTGTCGGGCCTCCTCGTCTACTCCGGAAGCACGGTGTCTAAGTCGAGGGCTGAGAGGGGGTGGAGTGTCTGCTTGCCGTTTGCGGGTGTTGGTGGGTCCGGCGTGGTCATGGTTCGTTTCGGCAAGCACCAAGTCGGTGACCATTTCTTCAGGGTTGGGGTCGAGGGCGGGCTGTGTAGGGACATTGCGAGTTTCGCCAGGTAGACGGGGTAAGGTTTCTTTGGTGGTCAGAGAAGGGTCGGCGCGCGTAGCGCTAGAGGTGGGGGCAAGAAGGTCCTGTTGCCGAAGCGACTTGGGGGTTGGGGAGCGTTGTGACGGCATCGTTCCGGCCGATCACCTCCTAAGAGGGAGGAGGTGATCGGGAAGAGCTTGTTGTTCTCCGTCCAACGATGTCTCGCTCGCTGTTGTGTCGTGATCAGAAGCAAGTATGTCACCGGAGATATGCTCAGACGACTGTAGTAACTCGTGCTGGCACTTACGGCCCGTATGGAAAGCTCGGCTCACCATAGCTGGGATGGCAATGTCTATTTGGCAAGAGATGCCCTTCCTGCGATTGTATTCGGTGTGTCTCCTTCCCTACGGAGAGGGCTGCGTAGGTGACCTCGCCGGGTGGGCTGCACCTGTGGCGCCGCCCTGGTGGTCGGAATCGGAACTAGCTCTTACCACTGCGCTGGACACCGCCAAAGGCAACGGACGCGTTTGTGGTAGCTCCGGACACCCAGTAACACGACACCGCACAGACACTTATCACCAGATCACCAAATTCACTCGAAATCCGTCTCGAAACACACGGGAGCGCGTGACCGCACTCGACGACTGTCAGCAGACGACTAGTGGCAAAAGCCTATCAATTTAAATAAGGTGAAAGCCGGAGTGGATTAAAAATCGAGCATGATCGAAAAAAATACGGAGAGCACAGATGTCTCAGTAGAAAAGATGGTGCATTACCATGCACCCCCCATTAAACAAAAAATAGAGTCAGCGTCTAAATGAGTCAAAATGGTATTTGCGTCCAATTTCATACAAATTAGCCGTTTTACGCAGAATAAGTGTGCGTTTTATTGATAGAACGTGCGATGACCATGCCTTCATTTTTTCCGTAAGACTAATTAATGCCCGTGTACGACAGAACAAACATAGGAAACATTTACTGTCATGCAAAAAGAAATGGCGTCCGCCTTCGACTGGCCTAACGTTCGACGTCAAAGATGTCATCTACGCCTTACCGACCGTGCAAACAGATATTCAATAGACCAATGTGCTGTTCACGGGTACACACGAAGCAATCCCAAAGTTCAGATAGAATCAAACTATGATTAATACCTAAATTTTCCCTGACAGCCTCAAATTTGACTTTACCTCAGGCATGTCACAATCTACAGCATTAGCTTTATAAAAATGAATTTTATTATCGTATATGCATACAAGGTCGTACATTATTCCCACTGCAAAGGTAGCCTGAAAACGTGAATGTTTGAGTGTTACAAAGGTGCTTTTTTGCACGAAGAGATGCAATACCGCCACCTCCTAGAGGTGCTCTTGATGGCACTACTAGTGTTCGCCTTAAATTGTCTATATGATTGATTGATTGATTGGTTTATTTGCTTGATAAGTGTGTGTACACATATCACCCTTTCATATCAGGGGCGCATAATGCTGCAGCTATTAATTACCTATATTGTGGTCTCCAGTTACTTTGCCCTTATGTGTTGAACACCTTCCATCGGGACAGCCTCTGTTTCGTAATCTCTATCTGTGCCTTTTCTGCATCCTTGCCTAATCCCAGCGCCTCCCCTAATTCTAAATCCCTAGTTCCTCCTAGTTGTTCACACTCCCTAACCAGATGATCTACAGTTTCTTCTCTCTTACTGCATATTCGACAAACCGTTGTTTCTAATTCCTCGTAGCTGTTTCGCTGTACTCTTGTGTCTAACATACCGGCTCTTGCATCCGCTAACAACCCGCTGCCTCTTGTATTATCGTATAACCATGCTACTCCACCCCTTTCCAATTTCATATTCCCGTATACTTCCCTTAAACTAGTTTTCTGCATAAGTTCTGTCCGCCACTTCTGGGTGTATGCTGCCTTTACCCTAGTTTTAATTTGCCCACTAGACATAGCAGTGTCTGTCCATTGTTTGCTGGTGAGTCCTATCTGTCTTGCCGCAAATTCTACCCTTCTGTCCCATTTTGTTTTTACTCCCATTGCCATTTTTACCCACTGTATCTTTTTTACCCATCGTTCGTTACTTAATGTCCTAATTCTACTACAATACCTCAGCTTACTTTGCACTTCCCTTTCGATAAATTTTGACATACCCCCCTCCCCTTCAAGAAACTCTCGGCTACAATTGAAACGGCAACCCAATGAAAATCTAATTACTTCTCTCTGAATCCCTTCCAATTTCCTCCATAAACCCGAGCTATGCACTAGAACAGCGTTTCGAAATGTCAGCCCTGGCACATACAGTGCCTTCCAAATGTCCTTTGTAACCACATACCTGTTGAATCCCCAAAAGCTTTTGCACCTTACCGAATTCCTACCCCTGTCTGCTTTCTTTATTCTTAACGTTTCTTCCACTTTCAACGATTCTTCCATTGACGTCATAGTTACACCTAAATATTTATATTGATCTCGATACTCTAACTCCTTTCTCTGCAACCTTAGCTTCCGCTCCAATGTAACCCCCGAAAATACTAAAATAGCGCTCTTCTTTTCGTTAAATACCATATCTAGTTCATCTGCTGCAATTCTTTCAATATATATTAGAAAAAGTATTGATGATAAAGGACATCCCTGTCTTACTCCGTTAGCAACACCATATTCGCTCGATTCTCCCTCATTTCGTTTAATCATTACTGTGTTTTCCCTATAAATATCCTCTAATAGTCCTATCCAACTTGTTTCAAATCCTTCTTCTGCCATATACTTGTACAAGGTATCTCTATTGACCATATCATAAGCTTTTTTTAGATCCAAAAAACCGCCAACACAACCTTGTCCCCTCATCCTAGATATTTCGACTATCTGGTTCAATAAAAAAATATGGTCGTCTAGCCTATATCCCTTTCTAAACCCACATTGCCATTCCCCAATTTTACCATTTGCTTCTAACCTATCTTGTACCCGGCTCTTAAAAATTTGCATAAAAATACGGTACGTAATTGGTGTAATAGTTATCGGTCGTCTATTTTTCAAATCATCGTTATCGACGCCATCTTTTGGCAGCAAGGAAACCCTTCCCTTACGCCAACTTTTCGGTATGCTACTTCCGGCAAAGATGTTATTGAATACTTTAGATAAATAACTTATGTAGACCTTACCCAATGCGTGTACTATCTCCATTGTTATTCCATCTAACCCGCATGCCGTCTTCCCTTTCATTCTTCTAATAACTTGTTCTGTTTCTTCAACTCCTGTGATTATACTTGTATTCATTCTCGACATCCCTTCACTGATCCCATTACTAATAAAAAATAGCGCTTCTACAGCCGCATTCATCTCTTCTTTTGTGTACACTTTTTCGTGCTCCAGATTAGTCATGCTCTTTCCCGCATTGACTACATATGTCCAGAATCGCTTTACCCGTTGTCCCCTTGGAGCCCCCAATATACTATTAAACTCCTGTTCGTCCTGACGTTTTATCGCTTCTTGTACCAAATTCTGAACTTTTGTCTTTGCCTGCATATACTTTTGCCAGTATTCCTCCCCTTTACCTGGGTTCGTACTTACTACCTTCCGGTGCTCTTTGCTCCATTTCCTTCTTTCCAATATTGCCTCCTCAATCGCCCCATTCCACCTCTTTCCCTCTCTTACTTCCTTAACTATTTTATAACATTCATCATATTTATCCCGTATTATTGTATGCATTTCATCCAGATCTATCTCTATTGTGCCCTCTAACAGCTGTTTAATTTCATCAATTTTATGTGTCCATTTCTGTTTGTCTATCACCTTTTTGTCTACGTTTAACCTCTTAACAGGTTTTCTTCGACCCGTAACTTCCACCCAATTATGATCACTGCCAATGTTCCATTCTTTTCCTTCATCTACAATCATCTCTCCTACCCATTCCCGTATTTTTCCTTTGACCATAATATAGTCTACACATGACTTCCTATTTCCCTGACTATACGTATATTTTCCAACCACTACTTTATCTAAATTTAGTATATTCAGCCCTGTTGTTGATACCCATTGTAATAGCATTTTCCCTTCAATATCCTCCCTCCCGTCTAACTGATGAATGTGGGCGTTCATATCTCCTAGACACATAGTTCCCATGTCCTCACTACTTGCGACCGCCTCTGTTAATCTATTGTACAGTGTTCTACCTTCCTCTAATGTATTACTCGGCGCCCTGTATACCCCTATAATTCTTATTACTCCATTAAGCCCTTCAATATCAACTACCACCAAGTCTTTCATTTTCAGTTCAATCACTTCCTTACATATTATGCTTTCTTTAATAAATATACCCACTTCTCCAAATCTATTTTCTCCTGTCCCCGTCTTTCTATTTGTCCCATACCAATTGTACCCACAAAATCCCGGTGGAACTTCTGCCTCACATAGATGTGTCTCTGTTACTATCATTATATCTACTTCTCTTCTTTCGATCAGCCTGTATAGCTCCTCCCACTTACCCCGTCTCCTACCACCTCTAATATTTAGCAATGCTATCCGTCGGAAAGGTGATTGCTTCTTTTTACCCCCTTTCCCTCTTCTATCTCGCTTTCGGTGTCTGCTTAAGATCTTTCGAGATTCGCAAGGTTGCCCATGGCTAACCTCCGTATCACATCCAACGCCCCTCCAGTTCCCACACTTCCCGCTGTCTTGTTTCCATTTGCGTTTGCATTTCGCGATTGCTGTGTTCTCTGTTAAATATCGGTTGTCCTTTTGTCTCTTGAAACCATTGTCCCCCCAGTTGCGTCCCTGATTCATGCTGTACAAGGTGTCTCTGTTTCCCCATCCAACCATTTGTTGTGTTTTTTCTCCATGGTATCCCTCCCTGTTTATATATCCATTTCCCGACCCCCAATGTTTACCTTCCTGAGCTAGCCTCGCTGCATGCCTATATGGCATCTGTCCGTGATCTACAAATCGCGGTGGATATTCTTTCTGCTTTTCTTGTATATTTGTGGCTATTCCCCCTACTTTCCGAGTTGCCAATTTGATTCCAAGCCATTCACAGGCTCTCCGGCCAATAGGTCGTGCCGCCATTTGAGCACCTACCTCACCGTAGTGAACACCGTCCGGAGCCATGGCTCCCGCGGTATCCTGTATGTATTCCAGGGGTAGATATTCAAATTTAGCTGCCCGCACTAAGGGAGCTATTTTCATATTAACAGCCCTGCAAGCCTCCCTATAGTCTCGTCCTGCTTTTCGATCAACTGTTTTTGGCAATGAGCATACCGTCAATTTTATATTACGCCTAGTGCACAAACCTATTAATTTTTCTACTTGCTTACTGACCTCCCTAACTGCTTCCACCTCACTATTCGCCTGCATCACATCTATTAGCCCTCCATGAAATACCAACCTCTGTTCTACATTATCGAACATATCCATATCGTCCTCAATTAATTCTACAATAGCCCTGGATGTTCCCCCCTCTTCTTCCTATAATCGTTAGCCCTGTTGTACTTCTCGGAATCATCTTCTTCAACTGTTTTTCTACTCTTAATATATTTGAATCCCCAGCAATTACTACTCTTTTGCCGACTGGTGGTAACGTTTCCGGTTGATCCCCTGTCTCCAGCTGTTTCTGCTTCTCTTTATTTTGCTGGCGCGTTGCTTCCTCTATCACAGCACCAACAACAACATCATCGTCTCTTCTTTGTTGTTGTACCATTCGCCGGCCGTCGCCTCGCCGTACTTCTTCTTCGTCTTTGCCCGTGTTGTGATTATCCACGTCGTCAGTCTTCTTGTCCTCATCATTACGACTCAGCTCGAGATCTACCACCTCCTCTTCTGCTAGCCTCGCCTTCTCTCTTGCCTCTCTTTCCCGGATCCATGTCTTTACTTGGTCCAAGCCAGCCGTTACGTCCACCATCCCTTCCTCTACAGCTGTAACTCTTTCTTCTAAGTTCTCCCTCCGCTCGCCGTCAATACTGCTCTCTTCAGCAGCAGCAGTTGTAGGCTGTCTCTGCTGACGTTCCTCTAAAGCGGTTTCTCTTTCTTCAAGTCTCTCAAGTCTTTTGTGCACATCGGCCATGCACGTCTCCCACTTGTTCTGCATTGCGTTCGCAATACCGCACCACTTGTCCGCTTCTGCTTTTACTTTTGCCATCTCTGCAATCATCTGCCGATGTGTAGCACAACCCGTGCAACCAGCAAATGGCGGATCACGCACTGCCGTTCTTTTTCTGTCCATCATATTTCCACACGTGCACACTGATATTCTACTCAATGGCACGTATGTTGATGCACCACCACTTCGTGTGTTGACAGCTCCGGATATATTCATGGAGCTATCATCACCGTCAGATGACATTTCACCGTTCCTTCCAAACATGGTGCACGTGTGTTATTTATATATGTAACTACAACACTGCACGTCTCTCTGTACTTTGCTTTACACGTCCGTCCTAATGCGTTCCAAAGCACTTGTATATACACTATATACCTGTTCTTGTTTTCGTTTTTGCCTTCCAATTGTTCACTTCAAACTTCACTATATCCACACAGTGCCGGAAATCCTATTTCCAACACTCTAGCTACCACTTTTCAATGAAACGGTTCCGTTTTCCAACTCGATACACAATTCTCAGATAGTTTTCCTGGTTCAGTTGTGAAGCGCAACTATGCTTGTACACCAAAACACCACTCTAAGGCAGGAACCTCCAAGAACGTGACCGCTCGCCTCGACGTTCGAACGCAAACTACTATATATATATATATATATATATATATACACCCCCAAACGACGTTATGCCTATTTTACCAAACGCAGTGCAATTTTTTTTTTCGTGAATGGTTACATTTCGATTGCAGAACGAATACGGCAAGCCAAAAAGACTAGTTTCGTAGACTCTATTTTAGTGCGCTCAAAGCGTAAGGCACCCATTGGTTCAAGGCACCTATTGGTAAGATAACTCCACAGCGTAGAGTCCTTTTGCAGACGGATCACCACTAACGCACGTGCAGTGGGAAGCCCATTGCCACCCGTCTCTTGAGTTATTATGCACGAAAGCACCACACCGATCTTTTCCCCCGATTCCCCGACTATTCCACGGAACTGGTTTGCCATATTTCTTTAAGTGATGGAATCGGCCGAGTTTTCCTTCCAGGCAATAAGGACCTGAAAAGGACTTTTCCTTAGAATGTTCGCTTTGAGGTGGGAGACATTGTAGTATGCACCGTCTGGCCATTCCTTCGACAAGAATTCTTTCAGGTCATCTGCAGTTTCACAGCGCGCTATCAAGTCGCTTATGACTTTTCTCTGTTGATTGGTTTTGCCGGTCTGTTTCTTCAAAGCTCGTTTCCATTCTTCGGCACGTCTTGCTTTTTCTAATCGTTTCTAATCCTACAGAGTAGCTGTCAGCTCGGTTTCTGTTGTCAGTTCATCGAAAAGCGGTCTAAAGCACCCCTGTGCATCTGCCACTGATGCTTTTGGGCCGTACCGCTCCGTGCAAGGAGCCGGAGAGGGGGCAGGACATTCCACCAGATAAAGGGCAGGGCGCTCAGCCTGAAAAGGGCAGGGCGCTCAGCCTGAAAAGGGCAGGGCGCTCAGCCAGAAAAGGACAAGGGCGGTCATCTGGACAAAGACCAGGATGCGCAGCCGGACAAAGTCCCGGGCGATGAGCCAGTGGCGATGGAGGATGCTGACTCTGGACTAGAACTAGAAAAGGAAGACAGGGAAGATCCACTCACGATTAGAAAAAGCAGGACGTGCCGAAGAATGAAAACGAGCTGCGAAGAAACAGACCGGCAAAACCAGTCAACAAAGAAAAGTCATAAACGACTTGATAGCGCGCTGCGAAACTGCAGATGACCTGAAAGAATTATTGTCGAAGGAATGGCCAGGCGGTGCATACTACGATGTCTCCCACCTCAAAGCGAACATTCTAAGGAAAAGTCCTTTTCAGGTCCTTATTGCCCGGAAGGAAGGCTCGGCCGATTCCATCACTTGAAGAAACATGGCAAACCAGTTCCGTGGAATAGTCGGGGAATCGGGGAAAAAAATCGGTGTGGTGCTTTCGCGAATAATTCAAGAGACGAGTGGCAATGGGCTTCCCACTGCACGTGCGTTAGTGGTGATCCGTCTGCTAGAGGACTCTACGCTGTGGGAGGATGATTTAGAAAACGGTCTGAAAGCCAATAGAAATCCAAAAAAATACGAAGCGCTGCACGAGACGGGGCCTATCTCTAGCTACATGACAAGCCAGGGAGAAGCCAAGGCAGTTAATAAGCTCCTCGAATGCATCGCACGAAAGCGTAACGTTCAGAATGCTGTCACCCAAGGAAGAAACAAGAAGATAGACACAACTCAACAGGCGAGAAGAGCCATGAGGGCACCAAGCGGCACCTCGATTCTTCTTCAAAGGAAAAAGGTGTCTTCCACGCTGACACGCTCTTGCGTCTCGGCAGAATACGACGTAAAAGTTACAGGGGTCCAACGCTTAGCTAGCGGTGACATGCGATTAACAGTCGCAGAAACCGCAGAGGGTGCCACCGAGTCTTTCTAAGAGACCCTTACGACCAAGGGGAGTGCACAGGCCACCCGCAATATATCAACACTGCGCAGGTTTATAAAAAAGGACTTGCTTGAAGGAACGACGCAAGAAGATGTTGAGCGCGCGCTAAGGCAGATTATAGGCAGTGCTGCCCTGCTTGTAGTTGAGAAGCCTCAGAAGGGGTTATGTGACCGATGGTCGGCCGTGGCTCGGCTAAACCACGCCGACGCCACAAAGCTGACGGAGATAGAAAAAGTTCAAATTGGTTGGGTGTCTTTTCTTGCCCAATTTCCGAGTGGGTTAACATGCCCACATGCCAAAGATGCTAAAGAGTTGGGCACCGGGCACGGGCCTGCACATTTGAGTTGATGGCAAACAAACGCTGCCACAAATGCGGTGAACTAGATCACATCTCAAATAGATGCACATAGGACCACCTGTGCTATAACTGTGGAGTTGCCGGACTATCTGCCAACTCCTCTGCATGCCCAAACTAGCGGTCTGAAATAACAGAGGCCAGGCGCAAACGTGGCGGCCTAGGCCTAGTCCCCGCGCCTCAGGTTAACTTCGCAGCTCTCCCAGACCCGACTTCCTACCGAAATCCCCGTCAAACAACGACAAAAATGATCCTAAACGCGCCTGCTGAAGGTGAGGATGATTTTAGACAACCGTCGCGAAAGAGGACTTAACGGTCACCACCAACGGACCAACGCGCTGCTAAGTCTTAAAACTCTAATGACGCAACTAAAAGTATTTCAGGTAAGCGGTAAAAGAAGTCGTGCATCCCATCTAATGCTAGATGAGATTGCAACGAGAAGAAAAGCCGCTATCTCTCGTATCAGTGAGCCAAATGGCCAAAATAAACCTATCAGCGTGGGTGGTAGACGACCAAGGAAACACACGTGTAATTCAAACCACGTTAAACTGCTACCGAGCAACGGGCAGAGGTGCAGTTTCATCTTTCTCATAAATTGACATGGACGGGACTGGCCGCTTTTACTCATGTTATAGCAATCCTAACGGAACGCTCGAGGTCATTGTAAGAATGCTACAGGACATGGAGTGGTCAGCTAAGAGCTGCTCACTGCCAATAGTAGTCTTTTTTGAAGATTTTAATGCTGCTTTAACTACTTGGGGGTCTACCAACACTAATATAAGAGTTACAATGCTGCTAGAATGGTTAGCAGCGGGGGACATAGTTGTCTCGAACAAGGGCTCAGATCCTACCTTTCACCGCCGTGGAATGAACTGATAATCTGCAAACGCGAGCATGCTTTTAAAGTTTTAAACTAGACCGTACTTTTTGACGAACAAAATTTTAGCGACCACTACTGTGTAGATTATGATGTTGCTAAAACAATCACCTTAACACCTTTTCTGATTTTAACAAGAACACCGAAGTGAAAGCCGCAAGGTAACAAAACTCAAGAGGGAACAAAGAATGCTCCAAGAGGTCTGTAGCGAGCCGTTCAAAGACCGCGGTCACCCTATGCGCTACCGGTATGCCTCACCAAAATACTGGTGGAACGGAGAAATTGCGTTAGCCCGTAGACGCTGGGCTAGAAGGAAAATCACCAGGGCAAGGCGCAGCAACAAATATGAGGCTTGTGTCGTACAACTTTATTGTAATTTTAAGCGCTTCGGGGCTTCTCAGCGAAAAGCTATAGCGGAGAGCAAGAATCGCTGCTGGACGGAGTTTTTATCAGAGCTAGAGGAAAACCCATGGGGTCGGCCCTACAAGTTGATATGTGGCGTACCAGAAATCAGAAAGAGGGTAAATCTTTCCCCTGATGAACGTCTCCGAGTAATATTTAGCTCTTCCCTTAACATCCTCCTTCTGGCAGGATATTGTATGAAGCAGTAATGGGCGAGGATTATATCCCAAAGGTAACCTCGGCAGAAGTACTCGCTGCGGGGGAGGGAAACTGAAGGCCGGCAAGGCACCAGGTCATGGTGGTATTCCGGTATCGGCCACAAAAGTACTATTTAAGGAGTTCCCGGATGTGGTGGCTACTGCAGCCACACAAATGCTCCGCAGCGGTTGTCTCCCATGGCCTGGAATAAAGCGGATCTGGTACTTATCCCGAAAGGGATTTACTCCTGTAGCCAATCTGCCTGGTTAGCACGCTAGCTAACGGCATAGAATCAATAGTAAAGTCCCGCGTGCGGTGCTTTGCAGAAGAGCATGGCCTCGCCGACACAATATGGATTCCAGAAAGGTCGATCAGTCTGATCAGCCACAGAGCACTAAGGCGGAAGCCCTGTGACATTTAATTAAGACAAAGATTGTTTATTTGCAATCAGGGATGAATCCTCGTCATAACACTTGTTACCTTCTCTATTAGCTCATGTCTGGTATCACTCTCAATCAGGATACATGTATCATCCGCAAACTGAAAAATGTTCACATCATTGCAAAGCGAGTATTAAACAGTGTTTATCCCAGAACGAAACCCTGAAGTACGTCGTGATTAACAAAAGCAGATTCACTCAAACATTTCTTATATTTTGTACGCTGTTGTCTATCACATATGTCGTATCATGTCTTGCATAGCGCTAACGCCTTCAATTTATTTACTAACCTTATCTGATCTACACAGTCAGATGCTTCCTGTAAATCAAGAAAGGTCAGACAAACTTTTTTTGGGTCTCCATCATTGCCCTGATGAAGTGTCGAACTTTAATCATTGCGTCCTCGGTACTTCGCCCTTCTCTAAGCCGAACAGTCCCGAATAGAAAATGTCATTTTTTAATGAAATCGATTAGTTGATAATTGAATGTTTTTTTTCGAGAATTCGTCAAAACAATCGTGATAGAGATAGGTGTAATGTTATTAAGGCAAATATTTTCCCTCTATGAAGCGGCGTAACTAAGGATAACTAAAAATCGCGAAAAGTTCAAATTTGTAGACATAATTTGTCAAGATGTTCCAACGATGTTGACAGAACATCTGCATTTTCTTTTACTATCGTAAATTTTTTATCAGTTCCCTCAAATGCTGATTTTTTTATATATTTAATAGCTTGCAGTACTTTAGTTAAGGATGGTGTTTCGAAGATTATTCTGTTTGTTGCATTATCTTAAAAGCTCGCTCCGTTAACCTTTGACATTTGGTTATATTCCTTTCCTCCACCTTCTCCTTTTCCAGGTCGTCCCACAAGCGGCGTCGTTCATTTGCTTTCAAGTCCCAGGGGACTGTACTAGCCAGAACAATGACGGCCGCTGTAATGACTGTTCTATAGAGCACTGTGATACGCAGAACAGCCACCCTTTGAGCTTTGCGTAGCGTTGCCATGTTGTTTGCTGTGGATAGTGCGGTTGATGGCCACACCGGGGCTGCAAATAAAACTATGAAGTCAGCCACTGTCATAATAAGGCGCCTTCTTGACTTCCGTGGACCATAGTCGTTTGACATCAGCCGGGCTATCTTGTGCGAGACCTTAGTGGCCTACTCTGCTGCGGGACATACGTGGGGTGAGCGGGCCTGGGAAAACACTGCGAGGTGGTCTTCGTATGCCAGCAGTTCAGTGCCTTCTGGAAGGTCGTCTTAACGTCGTCGTATGCCAGCTTCTACAGAAGGGGTCCTAGGATCGAGCCCTGGGGAACCCTGGCCGTCGGGTCAAACTCGGATCCCAAACTGACTACACTCAGGAGTGTGCCCCGAACGGAAGCAGCGTTTCCACGTTGTATGTCAAGATCCAGACGTTGTTTAAAAAAGGACGACGACCCGTTATCACCGGATGATAGGTTTCACAAGGTCCCGACTTTGCGGATCAGCAGCTTGGTTGATTGACAAAAAAAGATTACTTTATCAATTTAGCCGGAACACCCATGATTTCGCAAGACTAGCTAGCATTATCTTCTTTCTTATTGCACATTCAACATCAGAGGCATGCACTTTTTTGAGGGGGGGTAAAAATGCATTTACGCAGAGGCATGCACCTGAGGCAACGAAAATGAGTTGGTCTCCTTTGGCCATAGTTCATCAAGGCGGTGCCCATCAGTACTCGTACATCAGCTCTCTACCGCAGGCTTTGTTAATATATTTTCACAAACGCCGCGAATCCGATTTAATCTTATGAAGTCGATTTTTTTAGAAATATTCTCTGGCTAGGTAAAGTGCGCGTAAATACCACTTTCAAGCGCATGAGTACGCCATTTTTTCTCCGGCGTCGAAGGCTTACGATACCCTCGATAAAGCTTGTTCCCCGTGTGCCTCAACCGACAAAGCCCCGGTGAAGAAGAAAATGTGTGGCTGTCTCAAAAAGTATCAGGGCCGTTCAGACTAATTTTAGCAAATGCTTTATCAAACATCTTGCCCGCGGTAGCCCGAAGCGCTTCGAAAACTGAATCTAAATCTAAAGCTTCATAGACGTTGATTCAGGAGGCCCGCCGTACCAAGTCAAGAAATACATCAATACTGCGCTGATCAGGTCACCTACTCACAATAGATATGTCCCTTTCAGGTACAACCAAAACAGGTTTACCGCCGTAAGCAGAGATAATGATCGGATAGTGATCTGAAAATACTGGGGTCTCTAACACAGCGGCTTCGATAGCACCAAAAACAGAGCAATTAGCTATATGATCTATACGGGTTGCTGAGCTGGGACGGATTACCCTACATATTGTGTGAACAAACCCTCTCGCTATAAAAAAGATAGGTATTTTATAGGAGGAGGGTTAAATAAAATATTGATATTCCAGCCCCCATCAGCATGCAGGGCAGGCTGCTACTTCACGGCAATAAGTTTTCAAGAGTACCAAGTAGCACATCACTGTGACTAACACGACATGAGCAAAAAGCAATTATAAATCTCATAAACCACGCACTGGACACACCGATGAGAGGGACGAGTGCGGTCCTTCACAAGGAACGCACATGGCTTCATTCTTACAGTGTACGTCAAGATGTCCTTTCTGCCCACAGTGCCGACAAGCAGGCTCATTGCGACAGTTTGCCACCATATGCCCAAACCTCAGGCAGCGGTAGCAAGAGTTTTTTTTTTTTTTTTTTTTTTTTTTTTTTGTTCTGGGAGGTTTCGGTAATGCATGATGCACATGCGCCACTAGCAGCCTGCGTGACTAGTGTGAGACTCGCAAACCCACTAAACCCGGATTCCTCCCCACCCCCCCAGGCTCGGTATTACTTTGGCATTACATCGAAACCGTGGGAGAGGCGTCCCTGCCGTTCTCCTTCAATCAGCTCTATCCCTGACTATCATCCCGCATGTCTACCTGCGGTTGGATAGGGGGATGCCATTTTGTAATCCGTCCTGTGAGGGTGCGTCGAGACCATGAGGGCCTGGCTGCTCCCCACCCCCTCCCCCCTCCCTCGGCTCCTCGTCTCGACCACTCTCCCGAGAGACCCGCTCAAACCTCTCCCGCCTGGCCGTTTCCTTGGCTGTCTTGAGTGTCAAAACAGCGTCGAACAAGTTCGTCGCCTCCCTCCATGCCTCCGCCGAAGTCATCATATGGGAGACCACCTCCTTGATGGGTCGGCCCCTCACAGCGGTTGATGCTGCGTCCCGTGCTTCCCTGAGAGCATCACACCGCAGAACAGTATGCTCTACGTTGTCCGTTTCTCCAGAGTCGCACAGTACGCAGATATCGCTGATGGCCTTCTTGATCCTTGACAGGTAGCTCTGGAACTGGCCGTGTCCGGTCAGAACCTGAGTCGTCCAGTAGGAAAGCTCCCCGTGTCGGCGGTCATACCATACCCTGAGGTCCGGTATCAGACTCTTGGTCCAGCTCCCTGTGGTCACACCGGGTCTTACCTGCGCCCATTCCTCATGCCAGGCCGATATGGTGGCACTCCTGGCCCTGGTGAGATCCAGACCTTCGTCTAGATACATTTTACTTCGTTCAGCCACTAGGAGGTCCCATGGCAGCATTTTGGCTAGGACCAGGAGAGCTTCGGTCGAGACTGTTCGATACGCCCGGCTTACCCTGATTGCCAGCGTTCGTTGGGTCGACCTTAGTGCCCCCCTATTTTTCGCCGTCCACATTGCCATGTCCCCCCAGACTGGGGCTGCGTATAGCGCCGTTGATTCGGCCACCGAGGCCAGGAGCCTTCTTTTCACCTCAGCCACCCCACCGACCCTAGGCATGATCCGCGCCAGGTTCAGGGAGACCCTTTGGGCCTTTTCGGCCACGTACTTAACGTGTGCCGATCCGGTCAGTCCGGTGTCTAGCATGACCCCAAGGTACTTTACCTTCTTTCTGATTTCTATCGGGTGGCCCGCCATCACGAGGTTAATGCCGGTCGTCCTCTTTCTGCCTGTTAGGTACATCGCCTCCGTCTTGTCGGGTGCCAGTTTCAAGTGATGGGACTCCATCCACTCGGACACCATTGACAAGGCCTCATTGGCGGCGCTCTCCAGGGCTCTTTCGGTCCTGGCCGTTATCATGAGTGCAAGGTCATCGGCGTACGCCAACGTCTCCACCCCATACGGGAGACCTGGGATCTCGAGCACCCCGTCGTAAGCTATGTTCCAGAGCACGGGTCCTAGAATCGAGCCCTGTGGGACTCCGGCAGTAACCTCGTACTCCTGCCCCCCTGCAACCAAGCCTCTGTCATCCAGGTAGGATGAAATCATTCGACGGAGGTAGAGGGAAAAGCCCTTCCTCTTCATCGCCTCCACAATTACTTTCCAATTCATTGTGTTGAAGGCATTTTTGACATCCAGGAGGATCAGGAGCACGAATCCCCTTGTTTTAGGGGTCTTCATAGTCTCCTCACCCGCCCGTTTCAGAACCTTCTTTAGAGCCCCTAATGCGGATCTGCTCTTCCGGAAGCCGTACTGGGCATCTGATAGGGCGTTCTTTTCCTGAATCTCGTCGTTTAGTCGAGCGGTAGCAAGAGTGTGAGGTACGAGCTGGCATCACTACCTTATACAAGCGAAAAACCAGAAGGACCTCAGCAGGTGGTATCTGGTAAACTGAAGAACCTCCATTTTGACTGAGGCAACGCCGACGCCTTGAAAAGCTTCTAGAATGTCTTCGTCAGTCTTCAAGATGGCGGCGACTGTACGGATGTATTGTGCGCTCTTCTAGTATACAAAGTTTTGGCCCAAAATGTAGCACTTAAGCGGCAACGTGTGTGTGCAAATGAGTATTCTGGGCCCCGCGTACCGATGGGCCAACCACTGTCAACGAGACCTCCTTCTGACACCCTGATTAACATGGTGAGTCTATCCATGTGGCCTCCTCGACGACGACTTGCAAGGTTAAACTCTTTAAAAGCATCTGCATTGGCTGGCTTCTTGCTACTTAGTGGGGACGTTGGAGTAAACCCTGGCCCTCCCTGCAGAACTTGCGGTAGTCAGTTTCTGCAAGTGAAAGATCGTACAGTGTGCGAAAGATGCAGCAGGCCCGTGCACACTCATTGCTCATTTCAAATACCGGACAAGCACAATATCAACTGCAAATCGTGTTTTTGGAGGGAAGTCTCGCTGATAGTTTCTCTCGAATGCAACCGCTCCCGGCAAGACATCCTGCAGCTGCACAGCAGAACTACAAGCGCTGAGGAAACAAATCGACGATCTTTCTGAGAAGATCTCAGGTAGCAACAGCCTTGTACCAAAATCAGCTGATCTTCGATCACGCCAACAGGCAGCCACCAAGCCACAGCATAAACAACAGTAAAATATGCCAACGTCATTAGGTCGAGGAACATTCACACCGCAACGCTTTCATGTCAGCACCAACGGCGATCTCCAGCACAACATCACGGACACACCCAACGAAGGACAGGCGACGCGTACATCCATGGCACACAATTGGGAAAGGAAAGAGACGTGTAGTGCAGGTGACGACGGGTACCAACAAGATGACACAGTTGAATGCGGTAGAGGCGCATAACGTGCCTGAACGAACAAAAGCGCTCTTCGTAAGCCGCTTACAGTTGTCACATTCGGCAGACGTACTCAATGAATACGTCTCTCGAATTATCGGAACCGAAACAGAAGTGAAGGTAACTAAACTTGTTGGCATGAACCAAGCATATTACAATACCTTCCATATACAAGTAGACGCCAACAAATTCAATGCTTTGCTAGACCCATCAGTATGGCCAGAAGGCATCCAGTTTCGCCCATACCGAGGCCAACTAAAAACGTATAGAATATTCAACGCTATCGGCGGAGAAGCGTGCGCCGGTGCTAAACGAAATAGATCAGACGATGAGGATGATGGAATGGATACAAACAAATGACAAAATTTTGTGCCGAAGACTACAACGTACACAGAACCGTGCACAAATCAAAATGTATGTTATGGAACGTAGACTCAATGAGTGCTCTATGTAGAACAGCAGCGGAGGATGAGTTTAGCGAGTATGATATACTCTTCTTACCCGCATTGTTTGTGACAGACTGCAATGACACACCACTCCTTAGTCACAAATTATTCCAGGGACAAGCGGTGAAAGCAGAGGGGCAGGGACGAAGTGGGGCGTCTATATCGGGGTACGCACGGCAGAACATGCAAAGCTCGTCTACAGCTCAGCTAGAAGCATCGTCGTAGAGTTAGTAGACTTGTACTTAATCAATATTTATTGTCCACCAGAGAAGAACCAGCATCAAGTGATACAAGATAATGGTAACTGCCAAGCGCTTTGTACCGACGTAGCTAAACATATTATAATTGGCGGTTTTTTTAATTGAAATTTGACCAAGGAAGGAGCAATTCAAAAACTTTTAAATAGGTATCCATAAACTTGGGCTAATTATTGAGAATAAATGCAAGCACCCAACATATTATCGTTGGAACGGGCGTAGCTGTATCGACTTAGTTTTATCATACGTCTCTCAGGCAGCACGCGCAATTAGCAAATTAACGGTAATCCCGTCAGTCCACCGTAAGCATTGTAAAGTAGATTTGAGACTTCAGCGTAGTCAAAATCCAAAAGTAACTCAACCCGCAGGCACACGGCTAGGCCGCCTACTTGACACTCACTTACTAGAGCAAGCATTATAACAAGTCAATTTTTGTGAGAATATAAACTATACAGAAAGAACAATTCGGTGGGCAATCCATACAGCTGCAAAGAGCAACAATCACACGTCGGTGCAAAAAGACAAACCGTGTTTCGATAAGAAATGTCGTCAAATGAAACATGCTATTTGCTGCCAAAGGAACGAAACTCTCGCAGAGATTCGTCAGCTTTCCGAAATTAAAAGAAGCTAAATCCAGACAAATTTTGGCGGGCTACCCAGCATAGACGGAAGGCGTTAATTCAGATCGGTTTGCGTTAGCAGACAGGCCACTCACAATAGAACAAAAGCGCATTGTCATCATGGACGGCCGCCGCGACCTGGGTCCAGAATATGACCGAAGAACAACCGTTATCCAATTGCTTTGTGCCGGACATCGGCCAGTCGAAATCGTCAACATCACTGTATTTAAAAGAGCAACGGTCTACGACATTGCCCGACGCTACAGAGATGCAGAAGAGACAGGGCTAGGTAGTGCAACACCTAGAAGGAATATTCACAACCGCCGACGAGAAGTGAGGACGCCAAAAGTGATCAACATGGTGCAAAACTGAGTTTTTAAGGATCCAAGTCTATCGATGCGCCGTTTAGCGATCAAATTCAATATGAGTGATTGTTCTATGCGTCGGATTATCAAAGAAGAACTGCGCTACAAGTCTTACACGTTTAAAGTCAGACAGATGTTGTCTCAGGCCGCGAAAAATAAGAGGATGACATGCTGCCATCTCATCCTCACGTTTTTGAGACACGAAACGGCTGGACATCTTCGATTCTTCTCCGACGAAAAAATCTTAACCATTGACCAAAAACATAACCCGAAAAATGACCGGTGGCTCGCAAAGAACCCTGAGGATGTACCAATCGTGCATAGAACCAAACATCCTACCAGTGTGCACGTCCTAAGTGTTGTGTCGAATGAAGGAGACGTGATGCCCCCACACTTTTTTGACAGACATGAAACCGTAACGAAGGAAGTGTATTTACGTGTTCTGCGAAGCGTGGTAAAACCATGGATTGATAGAGTGTCCAATGGAAGACAATATGTCTTTCAACAAGACGGCGCTCCCGCTCACACCAGTAATCTCGTCCAGGATTGGCTACGGGGCAACATGACGGCGTTCTGGGACAAAACGATATGGCCCCCTAGCAATCCAGACTTGAATCCCCTGGACTTCTATGTATGGGGCGTTGTTGAGCAAGAAACTAACAGGTCTCGACATGCAAATACAGAAGCGCTACGCAGAGCCATTGTCGAGTCGTTCAAGAATCTCAATCCGCTAACTTTGAAGAAGGCCTGCGGGCGCTTTCGCGCCAGAATTAAAAGTGTAATTGCTGCTGGTGGTGGCTACATTGAATAAAAATGTTCCTCAGGAGTGTACCTAACGGCACGTAAAGAAATTACCGAAATATCTGTTTTTCTTTAGACATAAATTGCAAAACGGGCGATGACGTTTAGTCCGGATTTAACTGACGCACCCTGTATAAAGCATAGGAATCCTAGAAAGAAAGATAGGCAACTGCATACCCGTACTGAAACGAAGACTAAAAAAGACATACATAAGAGATCCACAGCTGCTGAGTCTAAAGGTACTTTGATTGAGACTGTCGAAAAAATACTCCAGCTGATACTGAGTTCCAACCGCTATCAACGTAAGAGCTCGAATCAGCACCCGGCAAATTTTTATCTCTAACATGTGTTCCAGTGTCTCTGCTGAGAAACTCTACAATCATCTCAAGGCACATGGCCATATTCAACCCGTATCAGTTAAACGTCTTCGATCACGTAGCGGTGATCACAAGTTCTACGTCGAAGTCGCAGACGTAGACTATGACAATCTCATTCAAGATGAGCTCTGGGAAAACGAAACCCGACTTTTTTCTTCCGCGACCATCTGCGGCCTGCTATGGTGTTAGAAAGTTTCCCAAAAGCATGACTCGCCTGTGGCCAAACTTTATATTCTGTACAGAAAGCCACTCCCCAGTATTTCGGTAAACACACTATACAGAACAAATTGAGATGTATTTACCTCAACGCTCGATCAATTGTAAAGCCTGGTGCTCTTGAAACTCTACATAGTTATATCAAAGGTATGAATATAGGTGTAGCAATGAACTATCGGTTTGTTCAGCCGAAATTAGCGGTGGCGGACAATTTCATGTTTTTAGAAAGGACCGTGACTCACGGGGCGGTGGAGTTTTAATCCTCGTCCGAAGTGAGCTGGCTTGTTCTGAAGTTCACGTACATCATTTAAACTCCGCATTTGTGGCGTGTGATGCAATTTTTAATGACCGCACAGTGCGGCTTATAGCAACGTATTTCTCGCCTACTGGCACACATGACACATTAAGAACTAAAATGGACGTTTTAACACAAGAGCTATCATTAGTAATGGAATGTGACCATACAGTTTTACTCACCGGAGATTTTAATCAGCCAGAAATAAATTGGGAGACGCTCAGCGTGCTACGACTTTTACACGAGAATGAAAAAAAAGAAGCCATACTCCTGAACTTCTGCGTCGAGTACGGACTCCAACAACATGTTACAGAAGCAACACGTGTTGGCAGTTAACGCGATTCTCTACTAGACATTGTCCTCTGCAGCGATGACTCGGTGGACGAAGTTGCTGTGCGGCCAAACCACCTGTCCTTGTTGATCATTATATGGGTGGAGTTCGTCATAACACACTGCAAGCGCCCCAAGCAAACGCCAATAGCTAGCCAAGTTGGATTTAAAAAAGGGAATTATGATGCCATGAAGCTAAACCTTGACAGATTGGACCAGATTTTTCAGGGTTGCCTCTCCGTGGACTCGATGTACACCAAATTTATCGAGTATGTGCACTTTCTTATCCAAGTACATGTGCCACAGCGAACCTGCTGCACATCGTCAATTGACAGACATGTGCGTGCTCTTCAAGAAGCTCTTGATTGCGAGGTTAATGGGCACAACATTGGCCAGCTTCAGAAAAAGCTCAACAAAGAATGCATCCGACAAAGGTGTCTAGAAGAGCTCGCTGTTATTCGAAACAGCGATGTAAACTCAATCCACAGATATGTCCGCAAACGAATCTCAGTTCGTGACTATCTGGCGTCAATTGTGCGACACGATGGTCCACTAGCTTCTGATGATTATGAAAAAGCAAAGTTACTAAAAACACATAACAAGCGACCGATTTCGCTCACTGTTATAGCTTGCAAACTGTTAGGAAATGTATTTTCCATGGCTATATATCAAAACGCCGACAAGCATGGACTGATCACTAAAGAACAATTTGCTTATCGTCCTGGTAGAAGCTGCAGACTACAACTCTTGAAGACGCAGTTGGACTGGGCGGAACATTTTCACGCATCAAGGTGTTTTGACGTTATATACTCTGATTTTAAATCTGCTTTTAAAACTGTAACACATAGTAAACTACTATTTGGAGTGGGCACCAAAATAGTTGCATGGATAAATGATTTCCTTCGTGAACGGACCTAAGAGCAACACAGAGAGCGAACTGGATTACACGCTCATTCATACTTAGAGATCCACACGTATACTCAAAACTATTTGAGGTGTACGTACTGCCGATCATAACATATGCAGTCCCAGTCTGGAGTCCATGTCTGAAAAACAATCAGCGACTCCTAGACAAGTTATGCAGCAAATACCGACGAAATATTGCATAAAAGTGTGGAATTTCAAGTGATGACGTCCAGATTCCCAACATATTGGAAAGGCTGCGGAAGATTGACTGTGACACCCTCGCAAATATTGAGAAAAATCATACCGAAACATTTCCTTTAATAATAATAATAATAACAATTATGATTATTATTAATATTATTATTATTTAAAATTAAATTAATTATTTAAAAAACCTTTGCAATAATACGTTCAGACTTCACAACAGTAACATCTTTTAACATGTAATAAATAATAATAATATTAATAATAATACTAATGTGGCCGGACTAGCAGATCTGTTACGTGACATCAAAGCAACGCACGTATTTTATGCTGACGACCTTGTAATACTAGCCAAATCCCGAGACCACCTGCAGTAATACCTCAATGCAACAGCAAAATGGTGCGAAGAAAACAAACTAACAATCAACATTGCGAAGACGAAAGTTCTCCGCCAGAAGAGGGGCATATGCCGCGGCGGACCACGACGTTAAAATTAACGGACAACCTCTCGAACTTGTCAGCCACTTCACTTACCTTGTAGTCACCATAGCCCCAAAACTCTCCTTCAATCAACATATTGAGGAGATGCGGGCCAAAGCCACAGCTGCAATTATTCTGCTTGGAGACCTCCGTGATGTAGATTTGAAAACAAACATGAAAGTTTTTCGTATGAAAATACTATCAATAGTTAGTTACTGCTTACCCGCAACACACTTGACCCTAAGCGATATGAAAACTCTAAATAAAATAAAGGCTTGGTATATAAAACGAATATTGGACTTAACACTCGCATTGGAGCGGTGTAGAGAACAAACATTAACTTGGGTTGGTACTAAACAAGCTACCGGTCAGTGCACAAGTGTTAGACGTCTACAGAGACTAAGATCATGCAATTCGTTATGAATACTTATACCGAACCTCCAGCTTTCGCCTCTCAGAGGTGGAAAGGAGCGTCACAGAACAATCGTACAACCATTTGTCAAACCACGTAGCATGGATACCACAATTGTATATGCATGAAACTTAACTGTTTTAGTATTGAAGAGTGTGTGTAGTTTTTGTGGAGAATCTGACATCAGGCGCTACCGCATACTCGAATGTACTGAAATTAACGGGGGGTCTGTTACCTCGCGAGCGAAATATGTACTGTTCTAAATCGTTGTATTGTTCCTAATCTACCAATTTATGGTGAAACAAAAGCTTGATTGAGAATGTCTTCGTCACCAAAACCGCGATCGGCACCACTAATTTTTGCCCACTAGCTATCCAAATTGCGACACTTGGCCGTAACCTAAATGCCCAAGACTGAGTCAATCTTTAACGCCCCGTTTGCTTCATCTGCAGTATTGAACTACAAGTTAATAAAACCAACTTTGGATTCAGGTTCGGCTGAGGCCAATAACTTGGCCAACTTGCTAGAGAGAGGCATTCGTTTCGCCGTAAAAGGTACTTCCGAAGTAGTCGACTCCCAGTTTATCAAGGTCTCCGACCGGCGTGCACTTACGACTCGAAAAAGTTCCTTAGAGCGCTTGATTACGTTCTCCCGTATATCCTGAAAATGGCCTCGTACCTAGTCTATGCGCTTAACTGCGTGCTCAATGACAACCAGATTCCAGCCACTCGATGAGTTATCTGATTGGCCAGCAACGTTTGCGTCACTAGAAGCTCCTCCAGTCGGCGCACCCGATCCGCATACCGTGCAATTTGTGGTGCAGTCTGTTGTCTCCATTGTAGTAGATGCCGGAGCTGACGCTGATTTACCAACCTTGAACGTCGCGTTGCATATACCAGCCTCGTTCGTGGAGACCACGGCGGTTGATGTCGCTATAAATCCCCTGCACCGGCCTTCAGCCTTGTGGAGAGGGCTGCTTTTCTCCTTTGCTCCATTAAAGTTTTGTTGATCACCATGCCTTGGCCACACCAGAATCCGACGTGGCGACGCACGATGAATGCTACGTGCATTCACTATCCGCCGTCTATGGGGCACGCAGTTAAGCTACCACCGCGCCTTACAACGACGCTGGTAAGGCGCAGCTATTCACAGCTGTCGCACAAATAAGAATCAGACTCAAACAAGCAGGACCGAACAGCACCAATTCGGTAGCGCGTGTCGATACAGCCAAGTCCAACAATACAGGCAGTCCAGAGTTACACCAACTCTAAAATGGCACAAACGATCGAAGCAAAATAGCACAGGACACACAACAAAACACAGAGTTTTAGAGTTCCATCACACCAAAGTAGAGGCTCAACCAGGCGAACGAACGGCAGAAAAAGCCAAAATGCACGGAGCGTGCTTACGCCGTGTGCCAACCGAACGGTGAGCAGACGCCAACTGAAAAAAAAAAAAAATATATATATATATATATATATATAACAGTAATTCGCAAAACGAGTCGATATTTTACGTTAACGCTTTTTCATGAAAAATCGTAAAATAATTTCATTGCGACCAAAAATGTACGTCAAAAAGACCACTCTCACGCAATAGCAAATTTAATGCCCATCATTTTCGTACCAAGGTGATGGTGCTGCGTTACGTAGTTGTCAAGTAACTAAGCGTTTTCGACAGTCATAATTGTTATGTTTTACGTGCAAGTTTTCACGTTCAGAACCGTAAAAATTTGCCAAGACGTTTCCGCTCCCTCCTTCCACTAGGAAAAATTATTCTCTTGCTGAGTTCTACCAAACCTCAAAATATGTACCTAACTTTCTCATACGCCCTATGCAAATATGCATGTCTTCGCTTTCGATGTGGCTATCGAAGAAGGTTAGTGACTTGACAACTACGTAACGCAGCATCATCACTTTGGTACGAAAGTGGTGGGCATTAAATTTGCTATTGCGTGAGAGTGGTCTTTTGGACATACATTTTTGGTCGTAATGGAAACAAATTTACGATTTTTCACGAAAAGGCGTTAACGTACGACATAACAGCATATCTACTTTTTATGACTTTCCTCAATCTGTGTATTCGCTTTTTGCTACGTAAGCTAGTGAAGTGTCTTCCGTTATGCAGAATTTTCTTCCGAACACGCCGGTGTAGCACAACTATGTAGAAAAAAAAGCTGAATAACTACTTTTATAAACTTCACTCTCTCTCCTATACAAGAAGTTTCCGCGTCCTCCCTCCATAGAGAAAAATTATTTTCTTGCCGAGCTCTATCAAACCTCGAAAAAATACAATACTCCCTGAATGACCCTGTATATATATATATATACAGGGTGTTCTTATTTGTGTATCAGAAACGCTAGGGTATGGTCAACTTGGTGAGAAAATCATTTTTGCCAATGGAAAGGGGGAGCGAAAATGCTCCGTATAGGAGTGAGATAATTTTTTTTAAATGTTATTTTAGGGGGGGCTGTTCCGACATACGTTTGCAAAATGATGTAATGATGCAAAAAGAACGCATTCTTCAATTGAAAAACCAAGCACACCGGCGCATTCGGGAGAAAATTCTACAATTAAAAACTATACCTGACGCAAGCGAGCAAAATGACTAATGTGATATTAAGAAGAGATTGCAAAATTATAATTTTACTTTTGCATGTTTAAACTTTACCGCCCAGGTTCTCAAATTTTTTTCCATTACGCGTGCAAAACTAATACGTCCAGACGAACGTGCATTTCTAGTAAATCATTTTGGTATCAAATTAGTAGAGCTGGCATCTGTAATTGCAGAGTAACTCAAATCTACCTAGGACCATATCGGGTGTGAGTGCACACATGCAGCTACTATGTTTGTTTTCTTTGTCAATCAAGTCACTCGTCAAACCTGTAGAAGCTCAAACAAATATTTATTTTACTTTAAATATTGCTCGAACGAATGCCCGCCAGCCAATAAACACACTGAGCTGTGTGTCTGTAAGATAGCAGCCTCCGTTAAGCAGCGCAAGCATACATAGCATCGACTAGAGCAAAGGCAAAGCAAGCTAAACCCATGGTGGGAAATAGAAAATACCTGCACTCCAGTAACAAAAACGCGGAGGCTCACTAAATGCTCAGGCAAATTATAATACGGTGACAAAGTTATACACAACGTATCAACAGAACAGCTCACTACTGGCGCCGTCGATGTCGACCGGGCATCCAGTCCAACGTACACCTCGACGACTAAGGTACTGTCACCAGCCAGAACATCAACATCGTCATAAATAACTCTGTAAAATAACACGACAGTCGACCGAGCACATCATCGAACGTGCATCTTGTCTTCCGAGAAAAAGAGAAGATCCGATTCCATCGTTTAACATTGTTACTAGACGAGCGCCACAGCTTTCCTTGATTGAATAAATAGGCCGAGGATGCATGGCCTAACTCCATTCTTCGCTCGGCTGCGCTACGCGCTAGACGTACGTCGTTTGTTTTTGGTCATCGTTCGTAATTCTCTCGTAATCGCCTAGCTGAGTCTACATTCGCCAATTAGTTCTATTACAAAGTGCAGGCGCTTGTGCCACGTGTATCGTGATGGACCGGTTCACAAATGTCGAGAAAGCTGACATGCATTTTATGTATGGTAAAGCAGACGGTAACGCAAGTCTTGCACATCAGTTGTACGCAGAGCGTTTCCTAAATCGACGTATACCTGGCAGGAAAATGTTTTTGAGACTTCATCGTTTGCTCTGCGAAACTGGATCATTTCAAGGCCGTCAATACGAAGCGAGACGACCGCGAACAGTGAGAAGCTCAAATACGGAGAACCACATTGTTGAGCAAGTAATTGCGCGTCCTTCTGCAAGCATTAGACAGGTGGCTAGAAGTGTCGGTGTAAGTCGTACCACTGTTCACAGGGTGCTAAATGAATCAGGGCTACACCCATACCGGCTGCAGCGAGTTCAAGCCTTGCGGGATTCTGATTATCAGCCACGCATTCATTACTGTCGCTGGTTTCTGCAACAAGCCGCGGCCGATGTGGAATTTCCTGCTTTTGTTCTTTTCACCGACGAAGCGACCTTCACGCAAGATGGTGTGTTCAGCGCACACAATGCGTAATGGTGGTCTACGGAGAACCCGCATATGACCCGCCCGCATAGACACCAGCATCGGTTCTCCGTGAATGTCTGCGCTGGCAATTTGGGCAACTATCTTTTCGGACCTCATAAACTTCCAAATAAATTGAATGGACCTGTTGCATGTGTGCACTCACACCTGACATGGTCCTAGGACCATGTCGAATCCGTCCGAGCCGAGTAAGGAAGTCCTAAGGTCCCCAGTGGACAAGAACAGGTAACGAAAGGATCCCGCCCAGCTGAACATTAAGTCACTGGAGTCACGGCAAGTTCGGCCACTCCGCTAGACGCCAAGGAGGACATGAGCGCTACGAAGGCAGACAATGTGGACGAACACATCGACACCAGAGAGAGACCAGGCAGGAGCGAGAAACGGGGCCTCGGCTTTCCAGATTTGCCAGATGACCCTGCAAAGCAACTGGAGCTGCCAGGCCGTCTGGCCTCACTCATCAGGCTGGCAGACAAGAAGACTTCGATGAGGCATTTCGCAAGATCCAGGACGCGGCCAAAACCCTTGGGCTGTTAACGGACAAGTACCCGAACACGCGGATGGACATTGGTGCTACATGCAAAACCTGACACGAGAGGCCGAGAGAACAGAGGCAAAAGAGCAAGCGACCGCTCACATAGAAAAGCTCACAAACGACCTCATGGAGGCTCAAAAGCAAAAGGAGAAGCTTCTCAAGAAGTACGGAGAAGACAGATGCAAAGGCCGGTACATGCGGCACTACTAAGGACGCAAGGGATGGGCTGTCTCGCAACAGACAAGTGGAAAGTGAAAGGCTCGAAGAGATCCAGACTGCAGAGCTCATTAAGGAGATAAACAAGGATCTGAAGCAAGCCCATACAACCGAGCTGCAGCTGGCACTCATCTCTAAAGAGTGGCCAGAGGAGGTGTTCACGAGAACGATGCTGGTAAAGTTGAGCATCGTCGGGGCTCGGAACACACGAGATATGTTGATCAGTCAAGGCTCGGAAGACGATAAGAATCTCCTTGAGCAACGGCACAGTTCCCATCGGCAACACAAAATTTGCCAGCAGGGACAGTGGTAGTACTGCGTAGCAGTCAAGGCTTCGGGGTGTTCGATGGCTCTGAAGAGATTCCTGGCTTCGACAACACAGTCCGAACGCTCACTGTAGGAGTGCGGGGAACTGCTAAAGACCCAGCCGGCTTTGTTAGCACGCGGCACAGAGTGATCGAAAGGAGTAACGCACTCACAAACGGAGACTCTGTGGCACTCCACATGTCGGAGGATTGGGACGGTCCCCACATACGAAGGGCTGTGGAAGTCTGCTGCAAAGAGATCGACTGCGAGGTACAGTCGCAATGCGAGAGGGGCTCACACCACCTAGAGCGCGAAGTGCTTTAAGAACTGGAAAATCTGCCATGAAACGCAGCACCATCAGGGTGAAGGCAAAGGATGGCCAAACATTCAGCGAAGTTCTTCAGGCAATCAGTGACCACGTAAGACCTGAACAGGCCGGGGTCGGGCTGGGTAGAGTCAGATCATCAGGTGACGGTGGCTCTGATGCGCTTATCGATTTATACGGAACAAGCATCGCTGGAAGGACCACCTTTGCGGACATATTCAGGAAGGGAGCGTGAGTGGAAGCTACTGTCCGCGAGGCAGCAGGGGCAACCATGACGGTGGTTCTACAGAACTTGGACCTTTTCCTAGTCTCCAAACTACGCAAGTAGCTGAGCGCAGTGCTCGGTTTCACCTCCGAGCACTTAGCGTAGAGGAAAAGGCGTGGATGAGAGACAATAACGTCTGGAAACGGCTCGTCACGCTCCCACGCGTATTGGCCAAGCGTCTGATTGATATGAAAGAGGTGACACTTGGCACAATGGCAAGCAAGCCCGAGGTGTGCTTTTGGGCTTCTTCCCACCCATCTTTACTTGGTTGAAGATACCAACGTGCTGTAACTGCCAGCAGATCGGCCACTTGGCTAAGGCGTGCAAAGAGGCGAAAGTTGACGGCCGGCGGTGTCACAAATGCGAGGAGGTCGGCCACATTATAGGAAACTGCACTTCCGCAGGCAAGTGTTACACGTGCAAGCAATAAGGACACGTAGCCAACTCCATGGCCTGCCCGAAGTTTAAAGAGATGATACAGGCAATTAAGAAGCCAGCAAATGCTGATTCGTCAGCGAAAACTGCCCCTCTGGTCAGTGTCGCAAAGCATCAACAGCGAGAAACCCTAGGCCGCAAAGGGGCAATAGAAGGACTATCGTGGGTGACGACGGCTTCACGATCCCGAAGCACGCGGTAAGAACACAGTCCAAGTCGGGCGAGCCGGGTGGCTCCACACCTCAAAATGAATAGCCTGAAATTCATCCGGGTCAACTCCTACCGCAGTCGGCCATCGCCGAGGGCCGACGTTCTCGAGGAAAAGGCGACTTGCCCGAATACGCCTGCAAAGGTTTTCCGTCACTGAAGATGACGGCGTAGAAGAACACGTGGAACTGAAAGGTTCCAATCAAGGGCAAACCTTTCCCCCCACATCCAAAGGTGGTGTCCATTCGCGCGTAACGCATTTCTCCCCTCTATAAAAAAAAGTACTTACTAATGTTACGAAGCAAGAAACTGACAAAAACGAATTGCCACATGGGCGCAGGAGCAGGGAGAGACATAACAACAATAACACCTAGCATTCTATAACACAGAGTAAGTACAAGAAATTTCCTTAGTCGCATTGTTTGGGATGTCTTAAAGAAGCCAGCAATAAGCAATTCCAGCAGCTCGCCAGGCTGACAGAGTCACTCAAGCCTCCCAAATACTCCGCAACCAAGCTGTCCTGACACTCGCTCAAGCAATATGTTGGGACATCACGGCCGAAGGAATGAGAATACAAAAGTTATACTAACAGAGAGAGCTAACGCCGTTAAGGAGACGAGGAATACCTGGCAGCAGAAATGGTACGCTATACTGAGGGAATAAGTTACTTGTCAGATTTATGATCACACATGTTGTGTAGAAAAAGTACAGTTAAAATATATGCATATGTATACATACACACATTTGGACTTATAAAATAATAGATATATAGAAGCTATGAAGCTACGACGCGAGGTTGGTCGTCTAGACTAGCTAGAGACGGGACTAGGGTGCAGGAGGCAGCATGGTATCTACCGCAAGGTAGTTTACAGCGTTGACACCAGCTGTCGCGCACAGCACGTGGTGGAAACCATGCACGGCGAATCTAGTCACCACATGGCAGTTAGATCGGCTCGGCCCTTTCCATGCCTGGTTTTGCATCGCTCCTGTGCTAAAGAAATCCGCATCAATTTCCGCAAACTTGCACTCCCACGTTTTAAGAACGTTGACGTAGTTGGAAGATGAGGGCAAGTCAAAACGTCGCCTAAGCTCCTCGGCGAATAGGGGGGTGTCCGTGAGGAGATA
Source organism: Dermanyssus gallinae (assembly GCA_003439945.1). Taxonomy (NCBI): domain Eukaryota; kingdom Metazoa; phylum Arthropoda; class Arachnida; order Mesostigmata; family Dermanyssidae; genus Dermanyssus; species Dermanyssus gallinae. The sequence continues at coordinate 77,038 of QVRM01005906.1, read as the reverse complement.
GACAAGTCGATTTCGGGCTGAACGATGGAGGCCCAGGACTCGCTTGAGGTAAGCTGCCTTCAGTGCCTGTTGAACCTGAAAGCGACTCTTCCCATAGATGACGAGATCATCTGCGTACAAGATCACCTCTACCAGATTTCTTAGACCCCGAATTTTCGCGGGTAGGTCCTTTAAAAGGACGGACAAAAGTAACGGACTCAAGTTGTCGCCGTGCGCCACGGCCGTAGTCTGGAGAAAAGGGGGCAATTTGGACACACCGTCATCTATTCTGATTTTATTGCCTTGCAGGATGGCCATCAAAAGGTTGAGAAGGGCAGGAGGGACGCCAACCTCGGCCAGAATTTGCAGAATAATGTCTCTGGGCGCCGAGTCGAAGACGGCTTTAAAATCGACGAATACGGCGTACAGGGGTTGGGATCTTGCTTGAGTCTCCCTGATAGCCCGCAGCAGATTGGCGCATGCCGTAATCGTAGAGCGATTCTGTCGGAAACCGTGCTGTTCAGTAGGAATAGCATCAGTCATCTCTAGAAACCGATTTAGTCTTCTGGTGAGCAGCGACGAGAGCAACTTGTAACATGTGCTCTTTTTCGCTATACCGCGCCAGGAGGTCAGCTGGGTTGGGTCACCTTTACCTTTAGGGATAACGAGCAGTGTAGCATCGAGCCATTGGGACGGAATATTGCCAGCACGGAGGCATTCGTTGAACAGTGTTGTCCAGCATGGAGCCAAAATAGATGCGTTATTTAGATGCTCGTTCCTCACTTGATCAGGGCCCGCTGCTTTGTTGTTCTTTAAACCCTGGAGAGCGAGAATCACGTCTTCCACCGTAAAGGCGGTCTCAAGACGCTGTCCTTCGCTGAGAGTGACCTCATAAGATAGGCAGCCAGCGGTGTCATAGTGGGGTAAGCACTCGCCAGGTGCCTTGCTGCATTTTGAGCTCTTTTGAGCTCACTGACGGAATAAGAGCAACGCGTAGGGGAGGCAATTTTGAATAACTGAAGATAGATAAAAAGACCCACAAAAGTTAACATATTAGAATTAATTACTCCATTCGATTGGTCAAACTCTTTCTGTATTTTGTACTGCGCTGTTCACCTCTCCAGCAAACTAAATGGTAAAGTAGGCGCCCGACAGTCAAGTGCTAGATATATATCGCATCGCTGGCCTACAATACCGCCAGCTCCAGAAATTATGGTCTTCACTAAACTCAGTATTCAAGAACACACAAATGAATGTTTACGATGTACCGTGTGTGCTCAAGGCAATTATTGCCAAGAATAAAAACCGTCTGTTTTCGAACGCTACTGCTAGATGTTTTGAGCTCTAATGAAATTGCGTGTCATATCGAGTTTTAGAACGAAATTTGAAACTTTGTTGACACTGCTGCTAGACAGAAACTACGAGTGAAGTTTTGTTATGCGACTTCAACCCCGCGTAAGTTATTGGTCAAATTTGACATTTCCTGGACTTTTAACAACTTTGCGGCAATTCATGTCAACGCATGAACCGAGGGTCTCAGAAAATTAGCGCAGCTAGAGACTTTACAGATTTAATTCAGCATAAAGGAAATCTGGACTGGATGCCACGGTGGTGAGCGAGATCCGGTTAAAAACCACTGATGATTTTTTAAGCCATGGCATCTTTTGTTTCAGTTTGTTCACAAGCTTGTCGCCGTGCTACTTATTGTTTTTGTTTGTTTTGTGTCCTGCTTGCTCGCCGAGCCCGGTGGCGTGATGGGGACATTGCGTGCACCTTGCGAGGAGATACATTGGCCTTTAGTAGTGCCTCTCTGGTTTACAGCGAAGGGATGGGAAAGAAGTTAGAAACAATACAAAGCGAAGTGATAAGATTTGCGACGGGTTGCCGTTTTAATTGCGCCAGGGAGTTTCTTAAGGGAAGAGTGGGAATGTCAAAGATTATACAAAGAGAAGTACAAAGTAAGCTAATGTGTAATATAAGGATTAAAAGTGTCACAGGTAAAATATGGGTTAAACAGATGCAGCTGGTAAAGATGGCACTAATGGCACTTAGGATTAAAACGGACTCGGATCGCAAAGTAGAGCTCGCAGCTAGGGAGATTAGGTACAATAGTCATCTATGGGCGAGAGCAAGGTCATCGGATAAAATGGTGATATTGACGGTAAACAAGTCATGTAAAGACAAAAGAAAATTGGCAAGGTGGCGGGGTAGAATGGGTATATGATAATTCAAGAGCAAGTAGACTATTGGCAGATGCCAGGGCAGGGATGTTGGATACAACTATACTAAGAGCTAAATGTAGAAAGAGGCAAAGTACAGAACGTTGGGCATGTGGGCTAGAAAATGAATCAATCGAGCATATTGTTAAAGAATGTATCGCCTTAGGGGAGAGCAGATGTATAGAGCTGTCAGGGGCCCTAGCTCGACCCCCCATATATTAGAAAGAACCTGGTCGATACTTTTTTTTTTGTTCTGGGAGGTTTCGAGAATGCATGATGCACATGCGCCACTAGCAGCCTGCGTGACTAGTGTGAGACTCGCAAACCCACTAAACCCGGATTCCTCCCCACCCCCCCAGGCTCGGTATTACTTTGGCATTACATCGAAGCCGTGGGAGAGGCGTCTCTGCCGTTCTCCTTCAATCAGCTCTATCACTGACTATCATCCTGCAAGTCTACCTGCGGTTGGATAGGGGGATGCCATTTTGTAATCCGTCCTGTGAGGGTGCGTCGAGACCATGAGGGCCTGGCTGCTCCCCACCCCCTCCCCCCTCCCTGGCTCCTCGTCTCGACCACTCTCCCGAGAGACCCGCTCAAACCTCTCCCGCCTGGCCGTTTCCTTGGCTGTCTTGAGTGTCAAAACAGCGTCGAACAAGTTCGTCGCCTCCCTCCATGCCTCCGCTGAAGTCATCATATGGGAGACCACCTCCTTGATGGGTCGGCCTCTCACAGCGGTTGCTGCTGCGTCCCGTGCTTCCCTGAGAGCATCACATCGCAGAACAGTCTGCTCTACGTTGTCCGTTTCTCCAGATTCGCACAGTACGCAGATATCGCTGATGGCCTTCTTGATCCTTGACAGGTAGCTCTGGAACTGGCCGTGTCCGGTCAGAACCTGAGTCGTTCAGTAGGAAAGCTCCCCGTGTCGGCGGTCATACCATGCCCTGAGGTCCGGTATCAGACTCTTGGTCCAGCTCCCTGTGGTCACACCGGGTCTTACCTGCGCCCATTCCTTGTGCCAGGCCGATATGGTGGCACTTTTGGCCCTGGTGAGATCCAGACCTTCGTCTAGATACATTTTACTTCGTTCAGCCACTAGGAGGTCCCATGGCAGCATTTTGGCTAGGACCAGGAGAGCTTCGGTCGAGACTGTTCGATACGCCCGGCTTACCCTGATTGCCAGCGTTCGTTGGGTCGACCTTAGTGCCCCTCTATTTTTCGCCGTCCGCATTGCCATGTCCCCCCAGACTGGGGCTGCGTATAGCGCCGTTAATTCGGCCACCGAGGCCAGGAGCCTTCTTTTCACCTCAGCCACCCCACCGACCCTAGGCATGATCCGCGCCAGGTTCAGGGAGACCCTTTGGGCCTTTTCGGCCACGTACTTAACGTGTGCCGATCCGGTCAGTCCAGTGTCTAGCATGACCCCAAGGTACTTTACCTTCTTTCTGATTTCTATCGGGTGGCCCGCCATCACGAGGTTAATGTCGGTCGTTTCCATTAAGACAAAAAAGATATTGTCTTAATGGAAAGTCAATACTCAACAGGTATTGAAGTATACATGGATTGTATGAATGCGTAGGTAATGCTACCGCTCTAAGCGCCCCTGATATAAAAGTGTAACATGTGTATTTAGGTATACATGTCAAACGAACAATCAATCAATAGATGTACAGGTTCGATCCCCACCGTGGCACATTTATACTTATGGGGTTTGTTTTAAAAAGCAATGCGAAAGCAATTCCGTGGACGTTAAGTGTTGGCTAAAAGTCCACCGAGAAAAACGTGCCCTGCCTGTTCAGCTGATCTGTTGTCCCCTGCTAGTTTCGTAGTTCTTTAACAACATTGGGCCTGAATGGGAAGCGACAACGCTTTATGTGCCTACTTGAAATAGGGCAGTGCTCAGTAGGGTGTCAGGTTTGAAACTAAATTGGGTATTTGTATTTCATATATGCGCAGGCAGGCTGGACGAGGTGAATAAGGTTATGAAGCTCATTAGTCTTCTCGGCATCTCAGTGACCACACAGTGCAAAGAAGTGGCACATAAGTAGGTCAGGATCTCATAAGATCTCCGGAGAGTGGAGTAACTAAATTGTACTTTATAACAAGTCATATTCTGCAGCAGTGAAAACCATCTTTATTGACACTGTCGCTCGACGGGAACTTAGAGTAAACCGTGTTGACGCGACTTTGATTCTGCGTAAGTAATTTGTCAAATATAAAATGTTCTGGAATTTGACTAATTTTGTGGCAATTCATGTTAACGCGTAAACCAAGGGGGCCAGAAAATCAGGGCAGCTAGAGACATGCACAGGCTTATTTAGCATAAAGGGTCTGAACTAGATGTTACGGTGCTAAGCGGTATCTAGTTAAAAATCATTGATCTCATTTAAAAGCAACGGCGACTGCGATACGGTGAAGGCATTTCGAAAAAAGAGTAAACATTATTTCGATTTCGATAGGTATTGCTTCAGTCATTGCACTTATGCTCGATGTTCTGGAAAACGTTATTCCTGCAATTCCTATTCTTTCTTGTTTGGTATTGGAAACTCAAATATCAACTTTTTGGCAGACCCCTCTGTAAAAAGTGTTTAATGTTTTTCTAGAGATTTCTGTTGTTCGTGTGATTAACCTTTTGTGCTATGATAGCTATTTTGTCGAGAAACTTGTTTAAGGCCGTTACATGCCCCCGCCAGGAGTTTTTTCGTTGTCATTCTTTGTATTTTCTTTACGAGCCCAACAAGAACTATTTTTGCTTAGAAAACCATTTTAATGCTTGCTTATATCTTAAATAAATCAATATAAACAAAACGAATACTAGATCAATAAATATTATAACAAAAAAATAATAGAAAGTTAAAGAAATCGATACGTTGAGACAATTGAGCGCCTATACGTTGAAATCCTTATCTTCCTTACCGTATCTAAACCTACCAGAGGCAAGCCCTTCTGCCCGTAGCAAATGGAGGCCTGGACATTCCAGACGCTGTCTCGGTTACTGGTCTTGCGGTAATCGCATGAATATCTAGTACCTGGCAAAGGGCGTCAAGGATACTAGATTCCTTAGTTCTGGAGCATTTACGTACTCTAAGAGAGGTTTCCAAAGAACGTTTCTTAGCGCAACTGGAACATCCCTTCTTAAGGCCTCAATTTTGCAGACAAGGCCTGTGCCATAAGATATGTGCGCTTCGCTAATTTTATTAATTCAGCAGGACATCAAGTGTACAAAGCATGCTTAATAAAAATGGTGATAAAAAGGTGTCACGTGAGGTTAAGAATCAGCTGTCCGTGACCTTGCTTGATGGTAGCCCCCGCTCTTATGGACCCGGTGCGAGCGGTATATCCTCAAGGTTTCTTGCAACGTTAAAACGGTAAGATCCATAAGATTCCTCTTCCTGGTGCCGAGTCCCAAGAGCGTCCTCGCAGATTCGAGGTCCCATACACCACTCATAGAGATAGTGATGGATCCAAATCTGCAAGGTTTTTGCGGGCCGGGGAGCGCCACTCTTAGGAACTTGTCATTTTTGGTAATCTTGTCGTGCCGCGCTTTTGCCAGGTCCCGGTTCGGGCCGCAAACCTCGGCATCTAAAAACCAGACCTCGGTAGGTGTTGTTTTTACGAGCCCGGGCGTCCCCTGGCCAATCTGGCACGCGTTGGTAGTACGTTGATCCTAAGCTTTAGTAGGTTTAAATACTTCTTACCAGATAGGTAGGGCATACCCTTAATCCAATTATGTACAAAGGGCGTTTCGTGTGTTTTTTTAAAATGTGCCCCATCAAACGTGTTGTGTAGTTGTTGAGACCAGTAATCGGTCTCTTGCGTAGCGGTCTCAATGGAAGTTCCCAAGCGCTTGCAAAGAAGTTTTGTTTTCGCAAGGTCTTTGTTTGAAGTGCTCGGTGATTAGCATCCATTGGACCTCAAAGTGCGTGGAGTGTTGTAGTGCTGTCAGGCGGGAGAGGCGGAGTCAGGGGATGAATGGACAACCTTTCTGATCTCTTTATCTAGCTCGCTACGGAGTGCGTAAGATGGTCTAGGACCGATGACAAGTTTATATAGGAGGCGGGGAATGAGAAAGTCTTTCAAATATATGAGTCTTTGGTGGGGTTTAAGGGGAGCTATCGTGAGTCTGTTGAGTAAATGAAGGAGTATATCTTTGGTGAAGTCAACTCTGCCATTGCTGTCAAAGCCGACTCTAAGATATCTCCATCGACCGCTCATACCTTTATCTGGCAATTGCCGATCTCCAACGTTATATTTTGGTACGGTATTAATAAATCATTTACCTTCCATTTTTTTAAATAGCTGGGACATAGTAAAGCCTTTATTAGTATTAATTTCAAAGCCTCGGGATTTCAAAAGGGAGTCCGCAATATTAAAGAGCCGTTGGAGAGTAGATTTCGTAGAGGCCAGGAGGATGAGATCATCCGCAAAGGCAAACCCCATAAGGCGGAAGTCATCAGTAAGTTCGTACCCGATATTAGTTTTGTCTAATTTTGAAAAAAATGTTGTTGAGAATTGGATTAAATAAAAGGGGGGACAAGGGATCTCCCTGCCTAACACCCCTAATTCTGCCGAAATGTGGCGACATTCTTGTCCAAATTCCTATAAGAGATTTAGATGAGAGGTACAATTGTTCGATATAATTGATGAATACCTCCGGGTATCTGCAAGTGCGGAGTGACACGGAGTCATGACTCACCATGTCGAACGCCTTACGGAGGTCGGTTGAGGCGAGTCTGAGCTCACGTCCTGCAGACCTGACAATCGTTAAGAATACCATCCAGAACCGCAAGATTCTCGAAGGTGCCATTATAGGGGAGAAAACGCTTGCTGGATTGGGAGAAGCTTAATAGAGTTCTAGAGGCGTCTAGAGAGAACTTCGTTAAGCGCTCGTTGTAAGTATGAACTAATAGATAGGGGTCGCAGATCGCTTGGGGATATGGCACTGTTCATTTTATGGATGAACGCTAAGCGAGCAGTTTCATGGGCTGAGTCAATATTGCTAATTAATAGTATGTTAAGAATACAACAGACTACTGTTAACGGGAGTTTACGGAAGGACGAAAGACAAATCCTGTCCAAGCCTAGTGCTATAGAACTTCCGCGGAGAGCTACGTGGGTGTCTGTTAGGGAGAAAGGGAGAGAAACCTCGAAGAGATCAGAGTTGGGAGTGCATATGGGGCAAGGGAGTGGTTCAGGGGTAGTTGAGTCATCGTGTTGGCCCAGTGTTCTACAACTTCGGTGGTCTGCACGTTGTGTATGGTGTGTTAGCCGTCCAGCACCGCATGAGCGCATTTGGATCGGTTTTGGCTAAAATGTTTGAGTGGCTGCGTAGTCTTGACGTCGCTGTTGCCTTTTAGATACTCGCGCTTCAGTGGAAGAAGTCTCTCTAAAGGCATGACGTCGGACAGTGTGTGTAAAATGTTTGTTCAGAAAGTCGTTTAAGGCGATAGTGTGGTGCTCGCCTGAGCAATTATATTTGACAGATGAGTGAGGTGTGTTGAAATTATGTTGCGTTTGGGAAATGTGTTTGTGAGGGCTTGTATTTTGGATATAATAATAGCTTTTTGGGATGGATTATAGGGGCCATCTGATTCAGAGTATCGAGGCCGACTAGGCCCAGGAAGCTCAGATCCGTCAGGGTTGAAACCCAGGTGAGACCTCTTTTTACGGAGGTCCTCTACCAGACCCTTATGCGCCTGAGAATTACGTTGGCTTCTAATCGCCCCAGGTGTGCGTGAGTTAAAATTAGTAGCTAAAAGATGTTCAATTTCTTTAGGCGTTTCGTTATTATTATCTAATAAAAAATCTGCTTCTAATGTTGCTAAAAGTTCACGGTCTTGTGGGTTCCATCTAGCCTTCTTAGACAGGGGGGGGGGGCTAAAATGTTCTTATTATATTTGTCCGGATGGGCACGACGACGGTGTAAATTAAGACCTGATTTAGAATTAAAAGCCTTTAAGCAGGTACCAGATGGACATTTACAATTTGGCTCGGAGACGCGTAAAGTACTAGGGAGGTTAAAACTATTATTAGAACCAGCGGTGTCATTTTGTGAGGAACTTAAAATCAAATTGTTAGCCTGTGATCGGTTAGGGGTTGGGGAGGTGGCACGAACTTCTCGTTGATTGTGAATCAATCTAATGCGGCTCGCGAGGCCCGCGCCAGATTTGCATACTCGCCCACAAGTCTGGCAGCTTAGTCTTCCGGCGGTGTTGTTGCCGTCACGTGATGCCATCGTTGTCTTGGTCCACAGCGGTGGTAAGATTTCTTTAAAAGTTTCGTACGTGAACGATGGCGCGATTTTTTTCAGATGTTGTTGTTAAAATCGTTAGTAATGTCGGTTTAAGATATATATTTGTAGTAGTTAGATAGAAGACTAGCATCAGACAGATTAATTGCTGTCTCTTCGATTCAGTGGAAGTAGAGCATCTATCACAAGTATATACTAGGTATGTAGGTAGTCAATAAATATATAGTGGTTTAACATACGATATGGCTGCCCAATATATCGTTGCTTACTGTATTATCTACGCTGTGTTTGATTTTAGAGTTCAAAACAAAGCGTATCGATACACCACTATATGTATGCACTGTCTGGCCGAGGTTTGCGGCCCGAACCGGGACCTCGGAAAAGCGTGGCAGGACAAGATCACTAAATATGACGTCGAGTTCCTAAGAGCGGCGCTCCCCGACCCGCAAAAACCTCGCAGATTCGGATCCATCACTATCTCTATGAGTGGTGTATGGAACTCTGAATCTGCGAGTACGTTCTTGGGACTTAACGTCACAAAGAGAAATCTTATAGATCTTACCGTTTTAACGTTGCAAGGAACCTTGAGGATATACCGCTCGCACCGGGTCCATAAGAGCGGGGGCTACCATCAAGCAAGGACACGGACATCTGATTCTTAACCTCACGTGACACCTTTTTACCACCACTTTTATTAAGGCGAGCACTGCCGAGTGTGCAAACGTATTGTAAATGATTGATAAATCATTACAATATTTTTTTATATATATTTATATATAGACCCTGTCAGCGGCGAGTGTAAAGGTGAAAAATGTGACTGCTTTGGATGACACTCTCTAGAGTCGGTGCACTTTGTTTTCAATATATATATATATATATATATGCACGCAAAAGTTCAGACGTGAAATGTACATATATCATATATATATATATATATATATATATATATATTTGTGCACGCAAAAGTTCAAGCGTAGAATGTAATTTATATATATATATATATATATATATATATATATATATATATATATATATATGTGCACGCAAAAGTTCAGGCGTAAAATGTAATTTATATATATATATATATATAAGCAAAAATATACGTCTCACGACTAAACTTATTTACTCAAGTCGTGATTATGTGGACACTATCGTGTGTTATGAGACAGGTTTTCTAAACCTCTCTATTGCCTCACGTAGCTCTACACCACAATCGGTCCAGATCCTATAAATAGAATATTTTACGCTTACGTTTACATTGACACTGCTTTTCCTAACACAAAATAGCGGATCCTTATCTTCATCATGTCGAATGAACCGGTATATATATATATATATATATATATGTATATATATATATATATATATATATATATATATATATATATATATATTTGTTTTTTTTTGCGTTATTGTAGAAGGGCATAACACTTCAGCAAATATATAATTCATAATATTATAATTGAAACTGTTTGTTCTTTTTATTCATACTCTAATCAAATGAACATGTACGTGAACGTTTTCACTTTACATTTGCAACAATGAACGTTCGGTGGCGCAAACATTTTAAACAGTTCAAAATTTTGAAGATGTCATCCTGATTGCAGATGGTTCGATTTTCACGCTGGAGTCTAGCTCTACTATTTCTCGCGGCTTTTGGTACCTGTGTTCCGAAAAGAAGCCTTAATTATTCGAACGAAAATGACAAGTCTATTGAAGAAATTCTAGACGATTATCCCTACGTAAGTAACTACTATACGAAAGAAAGGTATACAAATGATTTATTGCAAACCATTTTTTTTGTTAACACGCGGAGCTCATAACTTGCGCACTCTGTATTTTACGTACTCACTGCATGCATTTTTAACGTATGCGGTTTGAATAAGTGGCTATTCGGTTGTCTCCGTTCTGTCGTGAGTGAAGCTCGTTTTTCAGTAAGAAACGCCAGAACAAACTGACGCACAGTAGAGCGTACCTCTTGCAGCTTGTTCGCTAGCGTGCCGCCATACTCGTGAAGCGCGTTTCATTAATGCTCATAACCTTACCAGCTCAACAGACCGACTATTTTATTCATAGCGGCTATCTTTTCATCAGGCGCTAGGGCGAATTTAGTTTTTTTACAACTGTGTGTGTATGTTTTGTGTAACCGAATATATATATATATATATATATATATATATAACCGTACTCTTTCGCAAGTTTGTCAACGTTTAAATGCGCCTACATATATATATATATATATATATATATGAGTTAACTTTTTTGTATCCTCCTACTCTCCACTGCTTGCCACAACCTTTTCCCATATCTGAAACAAACTTTCGATACCCATGGCAATGAGGTTTGGTTTTTGCTTTCCAAAAATGGTCTCCACGTTTATTTTACTGCTTCTGGTAAAATGAATGCCTCTACCTAGAGACGGTTCTGTAAACATCTGAATATTTAGTTTAGAATAAATAGTCTAAATAATAGTTTAACGGTACGATTTCGGGAATCTACGGTGGATGCAGCAAAATTTTCCAATGGAGGCTTGCCATTTTGCGGAGTCTGGGTAAACTCGCGTCAGCCTCGCATTGTCTTGGTGGAAGATAACGCCCATTCTTGTCACAAAAATGTGTCTATTCCTTTAAAGGGCGGCAAAAGCTCGGTCGAGCTAATAGCAGTAGACACTCGTGTCTACCACTAGGCCACTTGGGTGAGATTCGTGGTGATCGATGTCATGCCTATGCCATTAAACACAGAGCAAAGTCTTGCTCAAATGGATGCGGGCGCACCAAGATCTCTCATGTTTCACATTGTCATAAGAAACACATTTTTTCTCACAGGTAACAATTCGATTCAAGAACGGACACTCATTAGGTTTGGCAAGCCAATAAGGTTATTTTGCTAAACGCTTCACTTTGTTGGTCTCGCTCGAATCACGAGGTGCCCATTAAGTCAACTGTGACACGAAACTGTTGCGAATTCCATGGCTAATATATCTTTATGCTATTCATAAGCTACTTGAAATAACATCACTTTACAAATTTAAATTAGGCATTCTTGCGTATAAAAAAACTTCAAGGAAAATGGCATCATAAACTACACGTATTTAGCTGCTCATCGCACGGCGCCGATTATAGAAGCGGCATTGCCCCTACACACCGCGAGAGACAGAAACTGTCTCAGATATTCGCCTTCGCGCTGGTCCCCCGTTGTTGCTGTCATTCTCTTGGCCAGATCCCGAATGAATTTTGCTGTTCCACTGCTGATGGGTCCTAATGTTTCCATAGCCACCGGTACGAAGTGAACACTGTTTTCAAAGTCTGCGTATTTGCGTCTATTTTCCTGTTCGGCGTATCCATCCTGTGCTAACAGAGCTATGGCTGAGATACGATGGAGCTACCGTGCAGGACACTGTAGCATCCCAGGCCAAGCACTTGCCGTGAGACCATAATGGTATGGTCACGCCGTCATCGTCTCTTGTCGTTGTCCTGTCCGAGGCCCGTAGTTCTACTTTTGCTGGCAACCTTGCCTTCCAAAGAGCTTTTTCGATAATTTCGTTTAACTCCATGTGCCGTGAAATCCTTCCAGAACTTCTTGGACAGCTCAGTGGGTGTAGACCGTAGGCATCGACCTCATTTCCGCATCTGCGCAAGGAAAGGGTTCGCAAATTGGAGCTCCTATCCTGATAGCAGCAGCCATGCGGAAAGTGGTTGGGTCCAGCATGGTGCCTAAATGTGGAGATGGCAGGGCTTTAAGCCAGCCTCCACTAGAAATATCCCTGGCGGCTCGGAAAACCGCCTGTTCACGGCGCGTACACAAAGAGTCTTGGATGTCTCTTGCTAGCTTTCTGCTGCTATATCCGTCAAATTTGCGCTGATTAGATATTCTTCCAACGGGCCGGGTCCAATTTTGTCCTGATTTTACATTCAGCCTCCACCGTATGTTTGTGAATCAGCTGTTGCACATCGTGGCTTACCACGACTCTGACACAGCTCCGAACTGGTTTAGCGAAGCAGCGTAACATACTGGAGCCAGGTCTACTGCACTTCTTAAGCCAAGTCCACCCTCCTTGATAGGTAAACTTGCCCTTTTCCATATCGCGTCGTTAAGCTTGATGTTCAGCACCTTGCTCATGATCTCTCTGGTAGAAGTACCATATGCCTCAAGTTCATCTGGGCAGAGATCTGTCGGTGCACTACGAAGTATCTAGTTTAAACGGCGTGCTCTCAGGCTGTATCTCCACACGCACATTGCCGCTTGTGGATGCATTCGCTTGAGCAATGGTGATACGCCCTTGATAAAGGCTGTTCGGTCGTTTAGTACTTGAGGGATTGTTTGCCTGCCTAATGGGGCCCCTAGTAAGACATTTCAATAAGACATTCTTGATTGACAATCGACAATAATCGATAAGACATTTCAACGATAAGCTTATTATTATTATTATTATTATTAAAACGATGTACATAAAACACGGATGTTCTATAAGGAGCGTATGTTTGAAAATAATAATAAACTAAACCTGTTTTCTGTTTTGCCTGAGCATTAAAGAACTAGTTGACTCCCTTAACAGCTCACTAAACATTTGGTACCTTGATGATGGTGTACTAAGGGGAGACGCAATCATGGTTGCCGAAGATATTCGGCGCGTGCTCGAATTTTGCCAGATTTCGGGCTTGGAGCTGAATCCTGAGAAGCGCAAGATCTACGTTACGCGTGATAGTGCGCAGGCGCCTGACCTCCGTCCCCTCCAAGCTTTATTGCCGGGTTGTAAGATTACCCACGACTACGACCTGTCGCTAACAACCTCACCCCGCTCGGCGCTCATCGCGCTCTCTTTTTACTTCGCTCGTCGTTCTCAGCCACTAGAGTCAACCACCTTCTTTAAGAAGCTAATCTTACGGGGCGATTGGACGACCTTCGTCCATTGAACGAGTTAACGCTAAACAACCTCGAGTTCCTCCTTAATCTTTCGCTGGCACCCCCCGCTCGAAAGCAGGCGCAACTACCGATTTCCGAAGGAGGCCTGGGGATCCCGGATCCACTTGTCTCGGCTGGCCCAGCTATAGTCTGCTCTCTTCTTCGATCTGAGAACAAGGTCATTGCACTTTTAGACGAAGCCGGCGCTGTGCAGTACAAGGACCTTACAAGACGCCTTCAAGAGGAGTTAAAGACAATTTGCCGTGGTGCCCTGGACAGTCCTCGGAGCCAACACGACTGGAGCGCGTTGTTGCACGAAAAAGTATTGCGGCTTACTCGCGGACACCATTGACGACGCCGCAAAGGCTTGTCTTCGGGCGGTCGCCGCTAAGGGATCCGGGGCCTGACTGCATGCGCTTTCAAGCGCCCTACTGGGCACTCTTTTGGACGACGAAACTACCCGAATCGGGGCAGGACTTTGGCTCGGCTGTGATCTTGTAACTCCTCACCAATGCAAGTGTGGTTAACCTGTTAACAAGTTAGCCCATCATGGGTTGTCGTGCGTCTTGAGTGCAGGACGGCGTGCCAGACATGCCAGTATTAACGACACTTTTAGCCGAGCGCTCCGATATAGCGGATTTCCCTGTATCCTAGAGCCCCAGGGTCTTCTCGCCGACGACGGCAAACGCCCTGACGGGATGACTCTAACCCCCTTCAGCCGGGGCGGGATGCTTGTCTGGGACGCCACAGTTACCGACTCATTAGCACCTTCAATGGTCGGTGACGGGGCGGCCTCAGCAGGTTACGCTGGTAATCTAGCCGAGACAAGGAAGCTCACACAATATGCTTCAATAGGGTACCCACATGAATGTTAACCGCTAGCGTTCGAGACCTTGGGCGGCCCAGGCAACCTCACCCGCAAACTCCTCCACAGAGTCGGCGAGCAGCCAAACCTTGCAACCAGAGACAAGAGAATTGCGGCTTTCTTAAGACAGCGCCTCGACCCCGACGTCCGACGCGGGGACTCTGCTGAAAATGTCCCAAAACCACTCTATACGAGATTTTTCCTTTTTCCTTTTTTTTTAGATTTCCCGTAAGGCAATTGCCCGTATACGGATTTTTCATGTCATGGCAAAGTTTTACCCCACTCCAGCATTTACCTTGTCTAAATTGGAAACCATGCAAACCAATTTAAGAGTGGCCGGTCTGGGTCTTGAACCCAGTCCTCCCGAATGCATGGCAAAGACTTTGCCACTAAGCCACCTTGCTCGGTATAAAATAATATTCCCAGTGCACACGTTCTCAGGAGACAATTGTCGCTCCATCTGTATTTTTAATAAATGCTATATATATATCGTGTCATCGTAACGTATAAACTGAACTGAACTGCATTTACGCGTAATCACTTGGGGGACTCTGTTTCACAGTTGTTCTCCTCGAGGGTAATAGGCCCTTTAGAAAGGAGCGTATCCAGAAAGTAAAATATAAAATATCGGAACGAGGCTTGTAGAACCAATATTATCACGAAGACTTTGAAATTCTGTACTCATCAAATGCGCTCTAAATTTTTGGACAGTTTCTGCAGTATTAATGCCAATTTTAGACTCATACAAGATTGCTGCTCGCAACTGGAATTTTTCACTCTTTATTTAAACTGAACTCATATGATAAGCAAATCAACGGACGAGATCACTTAAATTCTTTCAGTTAAATTCTGTCAAATCTAAACTATACAACATTGTAAATATAAAACATTTGTACTGGTGCCCAGTAAAAAATCCGCTAGGAGGAAACGAAGTATTTCCGTAAGTCTATTGCCCGTGTACGGTTTTTTCATGCCATGGCTAATTTTAATCTACTCCGGCATTTACCTTGACTAAATTGGAAACCATGCAAACCAATTTAAGAGTGGCCGGTCTGGGTCTTGAACCCAGTCCTCCCGAATGCAAGGCAACTTGGGCCTTGCCACTAAGCCATCTTGCTCGGTAACCTATGTAGTTATGTAAGTATCCTATTTATTATTTATATTAGTTATGTATGTAGTTGAAAAAGATATGGTATATGTACTATATTTGGTTTTTCAAATTTCTTGTAGTTACTGGCAGATCGATTGTCTTTTGATATTTCGTAAGTATTCTTGAGATGATATAATAACTTACACGCCTACATTTAATTACATTTCAGTTCAAATGTCTGGGGCGCATCGACGACGTTATGTATACATTTGGCATCAGTTTTCCATTTTGCGGCAAAGATGATTGGAATATTGAAGAGGAAAAATTCTGCCTCGCAGACTTGTTCATACACGTGTTCTATTTTCTCAGCTTAGAAGAGCCACATGTGTTCGAGAGGATGGCAGACTGTTTGCAATAATCCGCTCTGTGGCACTGGTGCAGTTAAAATACTTTTACTTAATAAACATAAATAATAAATATAAAAGTTGTCATTTTGTAACAAGATAAGTTAACAAAGAATGTCTGTCAAAGAATAAAGAAAACCTTTCCAGTAAACCTGTTTTCTAAAGATGTCTATATTCCCTTAACTATAGTCTGGTGCATCTTTAACATAGGCTTCCAAACGGCACCTTAATAGTTTTAAGGAGCACAGAGGCATCATTTAAGTCTATGCATCTCTCAGGGTCATGAATAATCCAACAATAAAAAATGGTGTAGATTATCAAGGACAAAACTGGTATCAAGTAGGAAGATACATTTGAGTTGCGGTACCCCAGACAAGGGTGAAACACGTACGCGGTACGCCAGACCAAAGGTTTGCCAAATTTCTGAAAGTGCCGACAACTTAAGACAATCTTACGGTACAATAGTGTCCAAGTGTAGCAGCTTTGTGAGAATAAGTGCGAGCATAAGAACGATGTTTGGCTACTTGGTCAAAAATGCCGTTTTTGAGTTTAAAAGATGATAATGTTTTGAAAATGTCATAATAAGAAATGTCAACAGGGTTTTAAACGCCCCGTGTTACGTTCGTAGTAGCCCGTCATCGCTAGCCTACTTAGGTGCATTTCTGGGGCTGTTTTCATCAACGCATCATGCAGCGTTCCTACGATTTACTGCGACTCGCATATTGATTTTATATAAAAATGATATCTATACGCAAATCTTACTCCTGCAACCCAAGTGCAGCCACACACCTAATAGCATCTCAGCTATATATATATATATATATATATATATATATTTAAACTAGTATTTTGTAACGGAACGTTTTTGAGATTAGTTAAGCACATAACCAAATATAAAATTGCAGAAAACTATTTTAATATTTTCCAGTACGGATTAGTGCCTCGACGCTCTGCATGCTCGCAACTGTCAAAAATGACAAACGTTTAACTCTTGTGCAGAAACGGTACAGAAACGATGACTTTTATTGTGTTTACTTTGAGCAGAACAGTGCTATTGCTAGTGTTGCTATTAGACTAGTTGTTGATAAGGCGCTGTGGGTTCATTGACAGACTGGTAACTGGCTACTCACGGCGTCCCACAGAGGAGCTGCATGTCTCCTCTGCTGAATATTTGTTTTAGACATAACATCTTTTATTCTGTCGAGTGTTTAACACTTTTTGTACGGTGACGACGTAAATATATACATATATAAACCCTAGATTCTCCGTAAGCGCTACAGTCGACAGCATCTTTTTTTCTAAGGGGTGGAAAATGCGTTTGCGCACACCCGCCAGTATGATGGCGGGCAGTGTGGAGTTAGACGCACGGAGAGAGAATACGTGACTCACTCTAGTCTGATAGCACTACCCACAGAACAGCGCGGCCGCCGCTGCTCGGTGCGAGCCGCCTGTATGTTCCGCTACACGGCATCAAGAGTGGAGCGGCCCCTGCGTAATCCATATTGGTTATTTAAGAGGGCATTCCTCGCCTCCAGTTCGTCGTTCAATCGTCGAACGAACACGTTTTTGACCAGTTTGCTTATAACGTCGAGTAAGCATATGGGGCGATACGCTAACAAGCCGAGTGAGGCGTTCCTCTTCGATATCAGTACTAAATGGGCACGCTTCCACTGGGTGGAAAAGCGACCCTCTAAGAACAAGCGTGACACTAGCTCTGGAAGAGGCTTGGAATAGTATCGTGCCAGCACTCGCACTACATGCCCGGGGCCCGGGGCTTTACCCGGTGCTAGCCACTCCGCTGCTTCGATGATGTCCTCCGTTGTTACTTCCGGGATCTGTTCAGGGTCAACGGGAAGGCTGGTACGAACGCGAGCCGGTTGTTGCGGAAATAACTTGAGAACTGCCCGGCAAATTTCGGCTAGGCGCTCAACCCTGGCAGAGGCATCTTCCAGAGAGTAGTCTACACGGGCTGTCTGAATAACCCAGCTCCACCAGGGTTTAGCAGGCCGGGCTCTCATGCCGCCACGTCTGGCTGGGCCCCCGGCCGCCCGGCAGTCAGCTGCCAGAATTGTAGCCAGAGTGCCCGCGTCTAAAGAAGTGTCGGCAAGCGATTAAACCGGTTTCTAAAGAAAGTCTGAAGAGCTTGTTTGTTGATGTATCGCATTTGCCACGTGCGCCTCCGCATACCGGGACAACGCGTGATCGGCGAAAGCAATTCAAACGTTAGATAGCGGTGGTCGCTCAAGATTTCCTCGTTCTTCTAGATCTTTCAGTCTTGTATCCGTCGAAGAGCGGTTAGGTCCGCAATGGTGAGGTCTAAGAACAATGTCTGACCTCGGCGCGCGAACGTAGGAACATCGCTATGGTTGGCCAGGGTCATGTTGTACTCGGACATCCAGTCAAAGAAGGTCGCGCCTTTGTCTGTGGCACGGTGACTCCCCGAGGCAGTGCGCACCGCATTGAAGTCCCCCGTGACAAACAGTGAGTGTTTTGGGTATCGGTGAGATGTTATTAACACCGATAGCCTATTCAGGAGCATGACCCCAATCGGTGAGGAAGAGCGTCAGGTCTTAACGTGTCCACCAGACGGCCACACTACTTTGTGCATCAGTGTACATGTTAGGTGTAGAACGAGAGATTTACACATTTGGTTCTGATAAAGAGCAAAGGCCTACCTGGTGCTGTGTGGTGTATACGTTCAGTTTGTGGGCCGCCCTTTGTGTGGAGATTGGTGTGCCTCGACCAGTAACTTGTACTCACTTCGGTTGTTTCTCGATGTTGTTACGCGAGACTCGCTTTAACACGTCTATACGACTCAATCTAGCGGGGCAAGAACCCCATGTAGCCTCGTGCTCGCCATTACATGGGCAACACCTAGCCCCAGCTTTGCACTCCTTTCTAAGATGTTCCAGGGAGCCACACCTCCTACACTTTGGCTTCAGAACCTTACAATCGGCGGCAAAGTGATTCATACTGTAGCATTTGAAGCACTGCGTTAGATCTTGGTACAACACAACTCCATGCTGCTTTAGACCCAAGCAGACTTTCGACGGCAAATATATATATTGTTTATTTCGCAATAACATTGCATTTAAAGATGGTACATAATTACAATACAATTCATTCATTTTATACAATTTGAACACTTCAGCGACCGTCCCACCGGGCGAAAAAGTGCAAAAACCGCCGATGCTTCTGACAGCTCGCTGCGTGGTATTTAGCGCATATCTGCGAGCAGAACCGGCAACGACATTGATCGCCAACTTGGTGAAATCCTTGGGTCGAACATACCAAGTGATGATAGCCAGGCACAATGTATCTTGTGTACACGTGCCGGCTAGTGCATGCTATTCCATCCCAAAGCTCCCTGGCGAGGTACACATCCAATTGCGCTACCTCTGCCGAGGCCTCGGTCACTTTTCCCTGCCACTCCAACAAAAAATGCTGAAGTGGTCCTGTAATAGGTGACCTAAGTCTGACTCTGATTGTTTCCACTGCCGGCCCGCAACCCGCTAGCAGGTACACGAAGCGGTTTCTTGCCGTCCGGGGTAAGCAAAGGACCCGCTTCATATATATTGTGAAGCATCTTTCTAGCTGCGCAAAATTTACCGCTGAAAGATGGCCCCACGCCCTGCCAAGGCTGTAGCTCAACTACGGCACAATCTTAAGCTCAAAAAGACGCACGGCCGCACTCAAAGACAGTCGTCGAGGGTCTGTCACCTCTATGTGAATAGAGGTAATAGCCGCTCGACACCTGTAGCCGATGTGCCGGGTAAAGGTCGTTCCCGTATAGTGTAGTCTCAGACCCAAATACGGGAAAGAGTTGACAAAGTCCAGCGGTTGGCCACAACAGGGTATTACGTCTGCTGCAACCAATCGACCCCCACGGCGAAACTTCATGGCTTTCGTCTTCCGCGCAGTTATTTGCAGGCCCTTACGGTGAAGGTTACTTTCTACGTCGCCGACAATTCGACGAATGGCACCGCGGTCCCGGTGAGCCACTACTATGTCATCCGCATACATGACGATGACGGCGTTTCTAAACTCCTCCCGCACATGGCGAGGTCTGCGATGAGCAAGGAGAAGGCCAGGCAACTGAGTGTGTCCCCTTGGGGGGTCCCTACGTTTTGACTCAGCTGCAAGGTGTCTTCGCCCCTTACGTTTACTTCAAGGCAATCTTCAGCAAAGAAGCTGGAGAGCACTCGTAGGAAAGAACCACCCACCCCAGCATGCCGAAATGAATCGACTAGTAGGTGACGGGGAGCTTTGTCGAAGGCCTTGACACAATTGATAAAGACGGCGTACAAGTGACCCCCGGGCACAGCCAACACCCGTTCAACTTCCGACTGGAGTACGTGGATCGCGTCCTGTGTACCTCGACCTTTCCTGAATCCGAATTGCTCCGGAGGTAGGGCCTTCTTGACAGTTGGAAGCGCCCTCGAGATAATCAACTTGGCGATAATTTTGAGTGCGTTCTGACGCGATACCTCGATAGAGATTTGGATCGTCCACGTTGTCACCGTTTTTGCCCTTGAATAGCAGAGTAAGCCTGGCCTCGTGCCAAACTTGGGGTATGTGTCCCCCGCTGAGTATCTGATTAAACAGCTTACACAGCTCCTCCGCTAAAACATCGGACGACTCAGCCCAATGTTCGTAATAGATCCCATCAGGACCACTACTCTTTTTTGGGTAACCCGCGCAAGATCTGCACAATTTTCTCCACCGTAAACGGCGAATTCATGTCGTACTGCTCTAGAGTGAGCGGTTGCTCAATAACTGGGTTAGGCGCGGGGGCGTTTGCATCGAGCAGAAGGGCAGTAAAGTGCTGCCGCAACTGCTCCTTTGTCATGCTGTGCATGCTTCTATTTTGCCGGCAAACAATGTAGACATGGGGTTCGCGCTCTGCTCTCTCAAGCAAACGAAACTCCTCCTCCTCATCATACCGGCGCTTACTCTCCACAAGCAGTTTGTTGTAGGTTGCTCTATGTCGGCCATAGAGCGCCCTACGATCAGCAACTACCTGGGGGTCGGAGTGTAGAGCCCGTGCTCGGCGCAGGAGCCCCGAGACTTCCCGACGTTTTAAGTAGCAGGCCTGTGTAAACCAGGGCCTCGCCCGTCTTTGTCTGTACTTCTTCTTGACTACAGCCGCCTTGACAGTGGCCTCCAAAGCGTGGTTGCTTTGTTCAATGACAGAAGTTGATCTCAGCAGCTCTAACTCGCGCGTCAGTACACGCAAATCTAGTTGTCTAGACCAGTACGTTGTCGGCTGCCGACGTGGGGCGCGTCCCTGGCCAGGCACACACAGAGACGCCAGCACCGGCAGGTGCTTCCGTGCTGAAATATCAAGTACCTCGCATTCTTGAAATTCCGTCGGATGTTGAAGATTGTGAAACAGGAGGTCGATAGTGCTTCTTCCACTTTGGCAAACATACGTGAATTTATCACGCTCATTTGCGCAATGCAGGCCTCTGTTGTCTAGAAGCTTAAGAAGCACATCGCTCTTCCTGTCGGCGGCGCCACTATCAAGACGACAGTTGAAGTCGCCGCCGACCAGGGTGGGTAGCTGGAGGTTCAGTCCCGCTAGACCAGCACTGATCGCATCGGCAACGTCAACATCATCGTACTGAGGTGGCAGGTAGAACAACGCGAGGTTGAAACTACCTGAGGTGAGTCTCATACAACACTCACCTCGACACACATATTGCATTCGGGGTGACCCTGCTCGTAAATAGATTGAAAGTCCACCTACAGGTCTTCCCCGCCCTCCGTCTGGAAGACTTGCTAGCAGATGGAAATTCGACGGCAAATAGTATCCCGCAAAAGTTAAGATCACATGTTCTGTCGTGGACATCACGTTATTCTTCTGTTTTTTTTTTTTGTTTTAACTCGAGCCACTTCGGTCACTCTCGACGACTTAAGTGCAGCTAGTATGGTTGCTTCTGAGATAGAAGGGTGTACACAAGATATTTTACCCCTCACAGACGAGCGCGCTCCACTTACGAGTATCCTGGCAGATACCTTAACACCAGCCAGCTCTTGTAACGAAAGCAGGGTGCCTCTATCTTGTTCGGCTTCCACTACAATGACAAGCTCTCTTGTAAAACGGGGCTATTCAATCCACCCCTTGACATGGCTGGAAATACAGCCGCAGACTTCATTGAAATTATTCCGCAGCTTGTCTTCGTCAGTAGATAATATTACTGCTTCCTGCCTTGCTACTTACTACAACATTTGCCTACCGCGAACCACTGTGATGAATCGTGCGTCGTCAGGCTGCTCCTCGTGGATCTGATGTTCATCTCTAACCTCAGTTTTCGCATACCCGCTTGTACCAGGCGGATTATCTTGCGATACTCGCACGTCTTTCATCCGCGCGTCTTCAATTGGGCTCGACGCGCCGCGTTTTTCTCCTCCAGCACGAACTGTACGGTTGTTTGCCCCACGCGTGTCGGCTGGTGTTGTTGTCGACTGAACCGGTAGTCCAGTCTCGCGCGGTCTAGCGTCGAAGAGTGTTCGACCGGCATTTTGCGCCCGTTACGGTGTTAGCGGCCGTAAAAAGAGTGGGATTTGAACCCGAGACTTGCACACAGTAGTTCGACACTCAATCACTGACCCACTATAGCCGCGGCGTTTAGGCGGGCAATTTAGCGACTGGCCGGCCCTTACCTGGACTATATTTAAAAGGTATCCTATATGGTGGTCAAAATTAATTAATTCATTACGGAGTAAAGTTATTCACACACTTGAACGTTCACCATAATTGCCAGCCACATCACAGGTTTCACCGTTGTGCTTAGATGCTGCTACTCTGTTTAAATGTAATCGATCAGTCGCTCTGGAACGTGGAACGTCTGCTTACGGAAGTTGGAAAATTGTGTTTTCCAAGAAAGTAAGAAACTGTGGAATATTTCCAGGAAATTCTAGGAACTGCATTCTGTCCGCCACGGTACAATTTCGCTTTGTGAACGCTGCAGAACCACCAATAAAACCACAGCCTTGCGGAGCGCAGCAAAACACGTCAACACAGCAGCCGTGAACAGCTGACTACGGAGACATACATCGAAGTTTGACAAGTTACCGTAGTAAAGCTGGCAAACATGTGTCGAAAAGTATTATCCAGCATCTGAGGTGATATTGCACAGCGTTTAGGCCCATATCAATTTGCGTGCATAAAGCTGGTACTCTCTTTTAAAAGGAGCTTGTTTCATGCTTTTATCTCTTGCTCCACTTTACATAGTTCCCCGTTCGCCTAGCAGAGAGAACAGCCGGCTAACTGTTACCGCTGGTAGACTCCGCAAACAATGAGTAGAACTAAGATAACTAAGCCGTTATTGTACATCCGGGCATTTTCAAGTCTACTACTTCATAAATTTGAACATGGGACGTCTCGATTTACCGTTTTCCATTCCATACTGTGAGCAAACGAAAATATTTATATACTTACATCATATTGTCAATTGAGCTACTGTAACACGGTCCACGGTAACAAAATACCACACACTTTTGTCTCATCTCAACATCATAAATCATTACCATAATTTGATCTATCTATCTATTAAAGGTAAGAATACTGAATAATGTGTAAATTGCAAATATTTTTGTGTCAATATTTAACTTCTGCTATAAATAGAAAATATGCCCAAAATCAATTGTGATAGACGAGTTTATTCTCAAAAAAAAAAAAAAAATATATATATATATATATATATATAAAAGTTTACTATATTTATTAGAATTACATTTAAGTGTTACAGCGAGATGTAATTAACTATCAACACCAGGGCTTGTGGGGAGCGCTACCAGTCGAGCTTATCCTCGAGGCAGCCCCTCATTGTGCCCATTATTGCTGCCGCATTGCCGCGTAAAACTGCCAGCGATAGTCGCTGAAGTAGAAACTCAAGTGCTCTTTTTTCCCCTGTCGCCAGTTCAATTTGTTTGCCAATCTTCTGTAAAAGCGACCATGCATCAGGGCCGGGCCCCCCGAGTGTCTCGAATACTAGCGGTACGAAAATGAACTCGTTGGCGAGCTGGGCATATTTGTTGGTCTTTAGACGCTCAGCCTTGCGCTGGCTGAAGATGCACTAACCTCCAGCTTCGACGGAGCGAGCGTGTCGGTGATAGTCGCATCCCAAACAAGCGCCTTTTCCCTTTCAAAGGGGATAAGGGTGAGACCGTCTGGTCTCTTTCCATTGCTTCTCAGGAGGCCCGCGGGCTCTCAGATGTACGGTATTAGAGCGAATCTGAAAGCCCTGGCTGTAATCTCATTAATCTCGCTATGACGGCTTTGGCATCCTTCGCTTCTACTGCAGGACAACCCGTGAGTCCCCCAGATGTCTACCTGTGTTCCACACAGACACCGGTGTTCCTCGGTTAGCCTTGTCCCCAACCTCAAACCAATGCACAGACGAAAGCTTTCGTAATTTAGTAAAGTGCCTAGGTTTGAGGAGGGGATGGCTTGGAGCCATTTGCTAGCTCCTTTCTGAACGACCGCACGTAGTCGGGCTTTGTCTGCCGTGGTTAGTGCGTCAGAGAGCAAGCGGAGACGATGAGGTCGTCATAGGACCTCTGCAGGTGTTTGTTTGTCTCCGGGAGTAGGCCTGCGAGGTTCTTGAACTTCGTATCCGCAACTTCTTTGGTGTCCTGGAAAGCCTGCAGGGCCATGGGTGGGCTGATGTGCCGAACAGTGCTCTCTGAGGCGTGTAATGATGAAGCGTGGCAGCTCGCTGCTAGGTCTGTTGTAGAACGAATCCCCAGGCCTCCGAATCTAAGGGGGAGAGTAGCTTGAGCCCAGTTGTTGTCGGCCAGAGTAAGATTAAGAAGGTCACTAAGGCTGATCCTTAGGCTTTCGTCCAGGTCCCGAAGAAGATCTTGGTATGGTCCGACGTCCGTGCTGCGGAGGATATGGACAATTCTTGCTGAGCCCAGGGACGATTTCAATAGGTGATACACGCTGTGGGGACTGAGCAGGTTTAGCCGGGTTAGACGGGAGCGGAGGCTCTCTATCCTACCTGCGAGTTCCGGACGAATGGCGGCAGACCCCACTGGAGACCCCAGGAGCGTCATGTCTGCTGCCTCGACGAGTTTGCACCCGGGAAGAAGAGCTTCCAAGGCGGATAGGTTAGGGTGACCTTTGTAGATAAGCTCGCACTTCTCGGAGTTGAGCTCAAGCCCGCTCTTCAGTCCGAAGTCAGCAACTCTCTTGATGTCTGCTGGTACTACAGGTGCTTCTCCTCCAATAGTGCCGTCGTCTAGGTACCAGAGGTTTAAGGGAGACTGGATAGAGTCGACCAGTCCCTTAATGGCTAAGCAAAACAGTGGCGGACCAAGGGGGTCTCCCTGCTGTACGCCGCTGCATGAGAAAATCGTCTTATAATCAAGTGAAAGCTCCGACCTGGATCTGTAAGCTTGGTCAACCAGGGATGCCGCCTCTGGCCAATCGACTAGAACTGTCTTCAGTACGTGATCACGACGGATCTGGTTAAAGGCGTTCTTGAAATCGAGTTTGGCGACTACGAAATTGTTGGGTGCGCTGGCGACGAAAGCTCCTGTAGTGTGGACTGCGGCTTCGATGCCGTTGGGCGTATTGAAGCAAAGCTGGTGAGCTCCAAGCTCCTCGCGCACCAAATCTGCTCTTAGTTTCACTGTGATGTTTGCCGCAATTCTCCGGAAAACTGAGGAGATGACGATTGGGCGAAGCGACCCACTCGGTTTTTTTATTGCGATGAGGCGTCCCCCAAAAAAATATGGCGGATGACCTCAGGAACTGTGCCACTTCTGATGATGTCCACCACTTTTCCTAGGTCACGCAGTAAAGGGCTGGCAATATTTGCGTTAGTTGTGGCAAGGAGGTCTCTGAGATGGCGCGGCCGCAAGCCGTCCATACCTGCAGTGGACCCCGCCGGAAAGGTCCACACAGCCTCGCGGAGCAGTTCTGCACTGGTGATAGGTGTATCGGCGTACGGTGGTCTTGGAGGCAGGTCCAGGTCGGCCGGTTCTCTAGGATGTTTCGAAGTCATTTCCGTGTACGCATCGGCTGCGCAGACCGGGCTCCCCACAGAAAGCAAAGCTCTCGCGGCGCCTCCGATGTCACCTTCGCCTAGCAGCTTAGTTGCTCGCCTGGCGGCAGCTTCATCGTCGTTACGTTGCTTGTTCCGATGCGCCCTTGGGACCGATTCGGATGGGGGCTCACGGCCTGATCTGTGGTCCTCGATTCTGTCTCTGATGAATGTAGCCCAAGTGAGATTGTTTCGCTTTCGGGATGGGGTTTTAAGCACTGTATGCGCAAACAACGGTAGGTTGGCCCAGCTGCGTGTGTTGTTGTTAAGGTGCACTAGAGAAAGTGTATCGGCCAGCGCTGCGGCCACTGCAGGCCGGGCGCTTTTGGGGATTGTGTCTAGTCGTTTGTATGCCTTTGTGTACTCGACGAGTTTGTTGCGCAGGTGGGTGCCACCGACGTCGTCGACGGGGTAGCTGGCGGAGGGTAGGAGTGAGCGATCGGTTGTAAAGCTCTTTTGGCAATGCGTGCAAATAACCCTGTTATTGAGGGGAGCGGGAGTTAGACTACCCGTACCCGGCCCGAGGCTGGATTGGTAGTCCGCCTGCGGGGGGTCGTCCGAGTGGCTCGGACCGGCCTTATTTCCGGAGGCGTCTTGGGGCATGGCGCTTAGGACCAACGGGTTTCTTCACTTCGAAAGCTGATAACAGCCTGATGACTGGACCCAGAAGATTGGCAAGGTTACGAAGTGCGCTGGCTGCCTTAGGGTCGAGTCCGCTTAGCATCTTTGCAGCGCTGGCGAGTCCTGCGAAGGGGTCTGCCTTCCGATTAGAACGCGCCCTCGATGGCGGCAAGTCTATCCAGGTAGTGCCAGAGGCACGGCGACGTCTCATCTGGCGGGGGCGTTGGCGTTTCGTAGGTTTTAATACCTTGAGTGGGAATTCTCAAATTATAGTTTGCTGTACACGGTGTCTACTATTATTTGCGGGATAGGAAACATTTCTTTTATAAATCAATTCTAAGCTGCGTGTAAGAAAACTTGTACAAAGCATCATGCGACCCACTCTCTATGCGCACAATTGTTAGGTAGCCTGCGAACCGTAAAAGAAAAGAAGGATGGACAATATGATCAGTTTCTGTTCTTAAAGATGTGCTTAACAATTTGTTTATCTTATAAATAAATATTTAGACTTATAAATAAGTGCTTATTGATATTGTAAATATTCATGCTAATAAATAATAAAACGCATATATACAAACTTATTACAAAACGCACTAATAGAGATAATTATTTGTATATATGTATAACTTAAATATATATATATATATATATATATATATGATCTGCAATACGATTTATTTATGAAACAATTAATGACGCCTACGATTGTATTTATATATATATATATACATATATATATATATATATATATATATATATATATATATATATATATATATATATATATATATATATATATAGGCCTTACTAGGTGGACCCGCCCAAGCCTGGACCTTAACGCCTTGAGTTATGCCTCGATCAGGCTGTGCATATGTTCTTACTTCACAAATGTGTATATATATATACTTCACTATATTGTTCCGCCCATAATCTACGTTGCCAATACAAATTAAATTAAAGTTACACCTGTATGTGCATATAGAAATATAGAAGAATAAAATAGCATGCAGTCATGTGTGTAGAGCATGCACACATGGCAACACTGAGTGTAAGAAAACAGAAGGGAGAAGAAAAAGAACGCAGCCGCAAAAGGAGAGACAGGAAGAAGACCACACTTTTAGAGGACTATTCCCGCTACACCAGCTGGGGAGTCTGCTGATATCCCAACATCACGGATCAATGAATATACGTAACGAGTAGTAACGCAATACATTCGTGTTTCTTATATTTTGCTCATTTACGGTGAATAGCATCTGCGGCACACATAACTGTGTTGGTGAGGTCGTTGAGATCGGTGAGTGTAACACGCAGCAAAAGATCCTGGTGCACTTCATGCTCTCAGTTATCGACGAGCTGGCACTTAAGTTGAAGCACTTTCGGTAGGAATCAACGACGACGAGGAAGGTCGACCGCATTAGTTTTACGTTCGCATTCGATGAGAGAAGGTTCAGGCAAGTGTTGACACGTTCCCATATGTCCTGGAGGGAGAGCATGAACCAAGTGAAGAGCAATTATCACAGCACCTCGAGACCGGTTTGTATTTGAGATGCAACTGACTGAACTTGTGAAGCTACCGTTCGGCTCAACTGGTTCGTATGAGAATCTCACGCACTCACCATGATTGCCTTGATTAGATCATCTATGGAGATGTTACGTTGCACCGCGAGAAGTTCAGACGCCACGTGCGTAACATTTTTGTTCGAAATCACGTTCCTAACAGCCTTTTTGTTAGCCATCACGTTCGACGAAAGCAGTGTCGCCAGAAGCAGCAGTGCGCAAGGAAGAGCGTATCGAACCATCTGTAATTTCGCACAAGACAATGTACTCACGACTACTGGATTCGAGACGCATAATGAGTGTGCACATTTGTACACACCCAAGTTGATTTGCTGTAAATGCAGTAGGTCCAGTAAGTTTTGCCGGTGTATAGTAAGGGCTACTTGCTAAATCGTTTTAAGGATAAACCATTACCTACCGCTACGCTGCAAATCGGCAGTAGAGATTGAGAAGAGAGACGGCGTCACGCTGTGGTCTATAGATTAGGTGTAGACCGGGTGCTGCGTGTCGACCTGATGCCACAAAGTCGACAGCAGATACAGATTCGGTGTGGAACACATCACGCTACCTTTGTAACCCAAACCCTTCACAATAAATGTGTTCCGCAATTGCAGCATTGCATTGATGTGCAATTCTGCAATCGCCACATTAATTAGGAGTAATAAAATAAATACAAATGTATATTATCAACCAATCTAAAATTATTTTTTTTTATGAGGAGGTTGTGTCATATTTTCATCAACCAGCCTAGTAACATCAAACTCTACTGCTTGGACGATCGCTGTATAAACAGCACATGCATCAGGCGTGTAATCAATGACGCATACCAAGTTTGCACATGTCGAGTACGAATCTCGCCCAAATCGATATTGCACTGACATGATTGAGATGATAGATCATAGCGCAGCCATCTGTTCGTACTGGTTGCTGGTTAAAAGTACAAACGCATTTTTCCGCATCCGTGTCGACTCAACAACATGTCTGCTCTTGCCGAGCACGTGCAACGAAGCCAAACGGTCCGCAACGAGAGTTTTGAATCGCAATATTTTTACTACCACTACTACTACTAGTTACAGTGTTACTGTACAGATGATCGATGTTATGATCTACAAGCATGAATGACTGACTGCAGGCACCAACTGGTTCCTGTTTGCACGACGTCGTTACGTCCGATCGTAAACTAGAGCAATATTACACTATTAGTTGTATCACGTTGCGGTGTGGGTTAATCAGAGGACGGCAGTCTGGCGGTACTTGCGCTTGCATCAGTGTACTCCTATCTGCCAAGCAGAATCCCTCGAAATCGAACTACCTTCAGCTAGAAGCTGCAGTGCTACAGCGCGTATTACGCGAGAGCACGCATGTCCTCTTCTAAGCGGAGTAAGCAGAGTAGTTGTTTCTTTTGTCTTCGCCGCTTCGCCGTCTTTTTTCTTTTTCTGTGACCGTTGCTCTCGCTTTGCCTTCAACGCTCGCTCGCTCACGTAAGCAGGGAAAGCCCAGACACTTCAAAGCGTCAAGTTTTCAAGGCGGCCGCGATGGGGCACAGTTGGCCAATAAGTATGGCCAGGACCCGACCGAAGGTCCGATTGGGCGTTGCTGCACGATGGACCCGGCCGCCGGCACACGGTGCACAGCACACGGGGTATGGGGTGAACTTGAGCGCTCGCTATCCTCACAAGCTTACTTGTGCGTAAAAACTTGATCTGTGGGAAAAGTTGTTACTCCTGGTACAGTAGTAGTCGTATAGAAAGAAGTGTTGCAGAAGACTATCATCTTCTTCTTCTTGCTCTTCTTTGTCAAACTACTGCAGCGGTGGCAGCAACAGCAATGTAGCGAATAGCAAGTTATTATGACCTCTACCTATGTTCATCTGCAAGGAAGACGGAAGGCATTGTTTCATACCTCTCACCCTATACCTATAACTTGCTGTTTGTTTGTTTTTGTAAGTTCTGAAAATCTAATGAATTTACTGCGTGGAATATATATATATATATATATATATATACACAGGGTCATTCATATTGTTATGTACTTATTTCGAGGTTTGGTAGAACTCGACAAGAAAATATTTTTTTCCAATGGAGGGAGAACCCGGGACCGTCTTGTTTAGGAGAGAGAGTGAAATGTATAAAAGTAGTTATTCTGACTTTTCTTCTCCTACATAGTTGTGCAAAGTCTACGTTTGCGCGAGAACCAGGTCACGCATGAAGAAACCAATCATATCGGCGTGTTCGGAGGAAAATTCTGCGCAACAGAGGACACTTCACTAGCTTGGGTAGCGAATAATAGCTAGGTTGAGGAACGCCATTGAAAGTCGATATGTTATTATGTCTTACGTTAATGCTTTTTTGTGAAAAATCGTAAAGTTTTGTCATTACGACCAAAAATGTGTGTCCAAAAGACCAGTCTCACGCAACAGCAAATTTAATGCCTACTATTTTCGTATCAAAGTGATGGTGCTGCGTTACGTAGTTGTCAAATAACTAAGCTTTTTTGATAACCATATCAAAACCGAACTCATGCTTGCATAGGGTGTATGAGAAAATCGCTACGCAAGCTAATGAAGTGTTTTCCGTTGTGCAGAGTTTTCCTTTGAACATGCTTATATGATTGGTTCCTTCATGCGTTGACTGGTTGTTCCGCAAACGTAGATTTCGCATAACTATGTAGGAGAAAAAAGGCAGAATAACCGCCTTTATAAACTTTACTCTCTCCCCTAAACAAAACGTTTCAGCGTTCTCCCTCCATTGGGAAAAATTGATTTCTTGCCGAGTTCTACCAAACCTCCAAATAAGTACATAACGATATGAATGACTGCGTATATATAGTTCGAGTGATTTAAACTTAAGCTGAATATAAACGTATGGACGTTTAGAAAAATGTATGATGTTTTAGTTCAATACAACAAATTATCAAACAATGCATTTCTAACACAAGAAACAGTCTCTGCATAAACGTTGATTAAAGTGTGCATGTGCTAATTTAAAACAAAAACATTGTAGAACTCCATACCGGTTGCGCTTTGTCCAATGAATAGATTATTCATATACCTCCAGTCGTGTATGTAAAAAATGCATGCTGATGACGTCAAAATGAATATACCTGTAGATGGTAGAAGCAAAAAAAGTAACCTTTCAAAATGCTAGACAAATTTTTGGAATGGTGTAATGGCATCGACCTTAAACTATCTGTTAATAAATGTGCTGTGCTACATTTTGGACATAACAATCCTGTACACAAATACACCCTAGGCTCTGAGGAACTAACCTTTAAAAAGGCGATCAAAGACTTGGGAATACTGACATCTGACACATTGAACCATACACCTCATATGCTTAAAGTGGTTACGGCTGCTAGCAAAATACTAAACTGGATATTGCGCTCGTTTTTATTAAAGACGCTTCCCTGCACGTCAGACTGTATAAGCAATATGTTCCCCCGGTCTTATTATATGCTTCCCCCGTATGTGATGAGAAGATTCTGGCCACAGTTTATAAAAAGTTCATAAGGCATGTAGCCTACCGCTGCAACATTAACAGGAATAATGTTGAGTGCATGGATATAGCCGTTATATTAAATAATATTAACAAATGTACGTTTACAAGCTGAAGTCATGACGACTATAACTCGCTCTGGTTTAAACATTCAGGCTAAAACTGTAGCCAGGAAAGAAATCATAAATAGAATTTTCGCGTGGCGCACAGCCCGCAAGTGCAATCATGTACAGCCAAACATCTAAATCGCCGGATGGCGCGTTTGTTATCAAGTTTCGAGAAGCCTAAATAAAGCCCCCCTGACAAAGGGTGTGTAAATATAAATATTAATATATATATATATATATATATATATATGTTATATATATATATATATATATATATATATATATATATATATATGTTACAACGCGTGCACACGCGTTTTTTACAGGGCATCGCGTTAAGACGGTTATTATAAGTGACAGATATAGTTTAGCGCATAACGGTTTTTCAATGAGTTTCAACTTGCTTGCAGTACTTATGCAACGCATGCACATTAAACACGTATAATGGCTAAAGATGTATAGGCCACGGCACGGTTATTCAATATGCTATGACTTCTTTACTATGTCACGTAACTGCTTTTAGAGATCGAACGAGATCAGTTCGACGAATTGGTTAAGCTAATGGCGTAATACACCCACTACGTGTTTTTACAAAATAAATCGACAGCCCTTGTTAACACTCCTTTGCCAAAGCGAGCAACATTTTCTGCTCTTTTACGTTAGTTAGACAGTTAGTACGTCTCGCAAAAAGTAGTTTACAGTAGTATGAAATAAATATAAATCAACTGGCTCCTCTAAATATTTTAGGTATATACCACCATCTACACATTTCACTTAAAGTTCAACAGTTGCACAAATGATCTTATCCCACTTTTCTGATTCATGGAAACTAAATAATGCTGAATTCCTCCGAGATTTGTACCAAAGCTTGTTGGCTTGATGCAAAAAATGGTTCTGCATTACTCAGAGTGTAGGTTTGGACAGCTGACGATAGGTGGCCGTCTTGAAGGTTTTTGATTGTTCTATTGCCTAATTATGATAGCTTCTAGAATGTTCCCTTTATTAAGTTTGCACTGCCGCTTTTACATCTGCGTCAGTAAGGGGTGGAGCGGGTGTTACGCGCGAAAAAGAACACGATTCATATAGTGTTTCTCACAATTGTGCGTTGTTCATTATCTGCTTCAATGCCAACAAGTGGTAAAATTTGCAATAAATACTTTCATGGAGTTTTATTTGTTTTATTACCACCCAAACTGGGTAAATGTGTTTATGTTACATAAAAATGTTTTGAGACGCCAACAATCTAGCGTTTTGCTAGTTCTGCTATAGACCTAACCGCCGGGCATACCGCGGCGTGGTATCGATCACATTTGCTCCAGCATTGTTTGCATTGACATTCATCCTGTGGTTCATGAAAGCCCTCCACGTTGCACAAAACGTGATGAAATCCGTGAGCTGCAAAGGCCGTCGTTAGATGTCGATCTAATACACCGCTACCCCGCCATTCAGTACTCGTCATTGCTGCTGTTCCATAAATACCTATGTCCACCTCACTAATGTTGGTTTCCCAGTTTCGTATATAAACTTCAAAGGCGCACGTTTTCTTCAGATTAAATCGTTTTTGTAGTTTTTCCGTTAGCAGCAGGCCACCTTCCAAGACGTGAACAATTCTATTCCTGCATGTATTCGAAATCGCAAAAACCCTCTTTAAAAAGAAAAACCTCACCCCATCAATTAAACGCAATTCGCCTACTCCCAACTTATCCCATATTAGTGGAATGCCGTAAGTGGCTATGGGTGCTATCTGTATCTCGAAAAGAGCAATTGCTGCATGAACTGAAAGCATATGTGGCCATTTAATTGCCACAGCTGCGATGGTGGCCTTCCTGACCCTCTCCTGGATGTGTAATCGAAAACTGCTACCGCTTGTTGACAAGGTTATGCCTAGGTATGTAAATTTGTTTACAAATTTAATTTCTGTTCCCCTGACTTGGATCACGTCACTCCTGGCCATACGGCCGCCCCTTCGGAATTTCATAGCTACTGTCTTTCCTCAATTAACCTTCAAGCCCTTCTCATCCATGAATGTAACTAGTCGATTCATGGCTTGTTTCACCCTGAAAAGGCTGCCACCAAAGATGACCACACCATCAGCGTACAGTAAGATTCTGGCCCACTCTTGGGTCCAGCCCGTCTTTATCCACTCTGGTAGTCCACCCAAAAGTACGGAAAACAGCAATGGGCTCAGTCCATCGCCCTGTGCGACGCCTGTGGTTTGAGCCACTATATTAATATATTAATAAGTAACCTCAGAACTGCTCCCGGCACTCCCGATTTTGCCAACTCTTCAATTATTTTATCCCTTGGCGCTATGTCAAACGCTGCCTTTAAATCTACAAACACCGCATATATACAACTTCTTGGCCTAGACAGCGTTTCCCAGATTGCTCCTAGCAGCTCCCGAATTGCTGAGTAAGTTGATTTTCCTTTCCTAAATCCATGCTGCTCCTCCGGTATTACTCCCCGCTCCTCCAAGAATGACCCCAGTCTTCTAGCTATTATTCCCGAAAATATTTTATACGGACAGCTTTTTATTGCTATTTCCCTCCAAGCTTCCGGTTCAGTTTCTACTCCCTTTCCTTTTGGAATGACTATTAAAGTCGCTTTTCTCCAGGCCTCCGGAATTTCCCCCTTTTTTAAACATTCATTGAATAAGGCTTGCCAGCAAGGTGCGAGAATTAAAGTATCTTTCATGTGTTCATTTCTTATCAAGTCTTTCCCGTGCGCTTTGCCCCGTGGTGCTCTGTCTATTGCTTCTATCACTTCCCTAATTGAGATTTCCTTCCCTATCCAAGCCCTCGCTTCTTCCGTTGTCTGATCCCACGGGCCTTCGTATTCTAGCGGCGCTTTCGGAGTTGTGTCCGCCCCGGCCAATATTCGCCTAAAATGTTCGACTAACCTACCCGTCTCTACGGAACACTGTCTTCTCCCCTTTCGTTTCAGCCATGTATGTGGACGTTCGTCAGCCTCCCTTATTGCTACCCACTCTATTTTTTCCCAGTGCTTTTTCTTCTCCTCCTTATACGCTTTCTTAACCAGCCGTTTAACCAACGCTGCCAACGGCCTCATTAACGGAACGGCCTTTACATATGCTCGCGTCAGCTTACTAGCTTGCTTGGCTGCCCTGCACCTTTCATTAAACCAGGGTCTTCCGCTTCTCTCCTGTGGCGGCAGCATCGCAGACCTCAATAAGCCTACTAAACTGCGTTCATAGGAATCTACCTGGATTACCCCTGGCACCGGAAGTACCCCGCTAAGTCCTTGTAAAAGGACGTTGCCGCTAAGCTTTCTCCCTGATCCTTCCCTCTTCCCTCGTTCTTGAATACTGCCTCTAATTTTTATCCGGATACCCATAGGTATATGTTTTCTGAGTCCCGCACCTTCCTGTAAAGGATTGTCGTCCCCTGTAAATAGTATGTCCTTTCTGTCTATATCGGTTGCAAATATATACTGTTAACTACCCAACAGCCGATCTCCTCCAGTACGTCTAATCTCGCGATCTCCTCCAGTCAATCCTGTCTAATCTCGCGTTAAAATCCCCTCCTATGATCATCGGAGCCTTCCGCGGTAGCGCTTCTATCCCCAGCAAAAGGCGCTCGACCATCGTCTCTGTAGACTCGGTCCCCGCCGGTTGTACATAGGTAGCCACTAGTTCTAGTTTAGGTGACATGACTGCGATTAGATTTTCTGCTACTATACCCACGCTCATTTCTCCCACCGTCGGTCTAACGAAAATCGATACCCCCCGCTCGGCCTACCCGGACCCTTTTTACACGATGCCAGCGCATGGTATCCATAGAATCCCCGAATATCAAACTGCTCTCGTGCCCAGGTCTCCGTCAAAATTAGAACGTCTACCCCTTTGTACGCATCGTCCCCGAGAAAATCTAATACCCCCCTCCCCTCGCAATTCCACATCACTATCTGAATACCTGCATTCACTACGTCTCCGAACTTATTATTATTATCTTGCTGTATCTGCTGGTTCTCGCACGCGTGCGGCCTGCTCACTGTTGTCTTCTGAAGTCAGGTCGATTTGAGACGTGATGAAGATGACAATACATGATCTGCGCTTCTGTTCGCCCGTGTAGGTTAAGTGCTATCAGCGTTAATCGTCGTGGATTGTTGCAGCATAGGTGAGGTGGAGTTTTACAGACCTGTCGCAAGTAAGCTTGCCGAGAGGAACCCTCCAAAGGAAGCTGAAACAATGGCAGGCAAGCTTTTTCTTCTGTACTGATCAATGAATTAGCCACTGACGTAGCGCTGTCGTGTCACCACGAGGAGGCTACCCGAGTTCGAAGAGATCTCGACAAGGGCATCAAGTCTTTGAAAAGGCTGGCATCAAAAATGCAGTGCCTTCACTGTTACCGAGGAGAAGTGATAATAAACAGCAAGCAGTTCATCCGTTCTTGGCCGTCTAAATTTGGAATTCAGTCGGTCGGGAGGGGGGGGGGCGGCTGGGGGGGGGGAGTACATATGTATAGTATGAGGTTAAACAACTTCCATTTGTCCGCAGCGTACGCAACCTCTACCTCTACACCAGCATCACCACCACCAGAATTAGAAGTAGACCAACATGTGATCAATAGGTGAACGACGGCTGGTATTCCTGTAGCGGCAGGTCGTGATTTTCAGAAGATACTGGACTTTGCAATGAAAGGCGTTTTTTCAAATGCTTATTTTTTCGGCTGTCATTGGACAGAATACAACGAGTGAAAGCCACAGCGACCTTTGTTACCTCAAAGCGGCCAACACTAAGTCTGGACGCAGGACTAACGTGATCTGCCATCATGTTCACTGGGGAACAACTTTTGACATTCTATTTGAAGTTAAATAAATCTCTCAGTAATATATATATATATACATATATATATATATATATATATATATATATATATATATATATATATATATATATATATATATATACAAGTTAAGTCGTGAGTCGTATGTTATTGAATCTCATATATGTTTCTATTTCTTTCTGCCATCATGTTCACTGGGGAACAACTTTTGACATTCTATTTGAAGTTAAATAAATCTCTCAGTAATATATATATATATATATATATACATATATATATATATATATATATATATATATATATATATATATATATATATATATATACAAGTTAAGTCGTGAGTCGTATGTTATTGAATCTCATATATGTTTCTATATAAGATGCAATGACATACGACTCACGACTAATTTTATCTATTCAAGTCGTGATTATGCGAACACTCCATTATAGATTGCAGGACAGGTTTACTAAGTTTCTCTAATGCTTTACTTAGCTCTATGCCCGCGATAGGGTCCAGTTTCTATAAAAACAATGTCTTAAGTTCACGTTTGCATTCACACCGCTTCGTCTAGTACAAGATAGCTGATCCTTGCCCATACCGTGTTCAAGGTAGCGACCCTAATCTGCTTTGTATATACATAGATAATAATTGATTATTAGCTATATTGTGAAAGAGCCTTATACTTTGGTAAATATAAACGCCTTAAGAAGAATGTAATATTTCATAGTGAACATGTACATAAACATTTCAACTCTATATTTGCAACAGTGAACGTTTGCGTAATACCATCATAATCAAAATATTTAAGATATTGCCCATCATTACCGATTGCAGATGATTAAATTTTTACGTTGGAGTCTAGCTCTGCTATTTCTCGTGGCTTTTGGCACCTGCTTTAAAGTTCCGAGAACGACTGATCTGAACAAGTTTCGTTTCGTAAGTAACAACTACACGAAAGACAAATATACACATATAAATATATTTGTTTATAGTGTAATGTACTGTAATACAAATAATTGTATAAATGTTAGTGTCTACTGTAGATACCGCAAACACATTACATAGCACCTATATCAGGTTCTCCGCTGACGTGTTGACAAAGTTTTATTGTAGACTATTTAAGTTGCATTTTTCAGAGTCAATGCAAAACATCCCTGTCGTTTCCAGGCCGACCGAATATTTAATTCGCAGCAGCATTTTTTTATCGACACTAGGACAAATTAACCTTTTTTGCAACTGCAAATGTGTTAAATTCCGAAGTTGTTAATAACAATAATATTGAAAACGCAATTTCTCTAAATGTAATGGGGTTACCCAAAAAACATTTATAAGAGGATGTCGCTTGATCTAGAAGAACTGATAACCGTCGTTTGCTTTAACTATTGCATTAATTCGAGGCCTAAACCGCTCACAGGCATCTTGGGAAATATGTCTGGGAATTGTTCTATATTTGGCTACCAGCGGGTGCGCCGTTCTGCTGAAACACGTATTGCAAACCATCAGACACTGAATTTATTGACGGTCCTTTTATAGTCTGCAGAGTGTGCAAATAAACCATCTGTACTTCTATTTGACAATTGTAAAAAAAACGTGTAGTACCATTAAGTCTTTTTTACTAGACACGACATTAAACACATGCAGATGAGCTGAAAATTGGCTTGGTGCCACAATAGAGATGTCTCCTGGATTAGGGCAAGCCAGTTCGCCGGTGGATCTTTGTGTCGATTGTGAATGCCTTCTGGACAATCCAGACATTCATTAATACATTCAAATCGAATCTGAATATACAAGATAGCCCGATGGTACGATTTGCGATGAGTAGTACGGTGGATGCAGCAAAATCTCCTAATCGAACCTTACCGTCTTGCGTCTGGGTAAACTCGCATGCAGCCTCACCTTATCTCGGTGGAGGATAACGCTCTCTCTATTTACAAGAATGTGCCTCTTCGTTTAGAGGGCGGTGAACACTTGGCCGAGCCGATCATAGCAAACGCGCGTGTCGCTTCGGGCGGTGAACACTTGGGCACTAGGGTGAAATTCGTAGTGGACGATGCCATCAAACACAGAGCAAAATTTTGCTGGGCTGGTTACTTTTCGTTGGCGTCTTCTGGGAAAGCCGGCCTGGGGACGCACTAGGATCTCCTCCGTTCCACGTTGTCTTAAAAGACCCATTTTTTCGTCAAATGTAACAATTCGATTCACGCACACGCACTTAATGTGTTTGGCAAGCCAAGAAGGGTCTTTTTCTAGACGCTCCACATTGTTGCTCTCGCTCAAATCATAATCGTACCCATTGATTCAATTTTGAAACGAAACCATGGCCGCGACGATGCACCGTGATGTCTATGGCTAATTCACGCGTCGTCACTCGGGGGATTTGGTTTCACAGTTCTATACAAGCGATATTTCTCGAGCGCAGTAGGCCTTCCAGAAGGAGTTTATACAGAAGGCTGTACTGGATGGCTGTACTCGCCGCGTACGCCCTCAGTATTTTGAATAGTTTTCGCAGCAGTAAAGTATTTTTTGGAAACATACAGTATTGCTGCCTGTACCTAGATCTTTCGTTACCCATTTCGACTGAATTTCTATATAAAAAAACAACGAATGAGATTACTTCATCACGAATTACTACACTTATCGAAGCTTACTAAGACTCTTCGGCCATTTACGCTAAGACAAAGAGACCTGTTTTGTACATAGCATAATTTGCGGAGGCGTAGCGGGCACTTTAAAAAGCACATGTAAGATTTTCAGATCTTATTCTGTCCAACAAGCCAAGGGAGCCGGTTAAAAAGCACCGGATCAGCTGACCGGTTACCGTTGCATTCCGTCATGCAGACCAACTTGTCATTGGTCAGTGCTTATTTGCTAATTGCTGTTCCTTAGCTCTAACCATCACTAAGGGCTGATAGCCTCGTCAGCGCTAGAGTCGCGAATACATGACGTGGTTATACTAATAGTCATAGAATGATGGCAGCACACACACACCAAAACCCTTTAACCAATAGCTTGGTTCAAGTATACGTCCGTAATACTTCGATGCAATGTCACGGACATTATCTTTGAGCGATACTTGTCTCCGCTCAAATTGTGAAGATTACCAACATGTAACATATTTGCACGGGAGTAAAGTCGGTAGGCTTGGCAAGCAAGTACGGTGCCGAGCTATTCACGGGACCGATACGACTTCACGGAGTAAGTACTGTACGACTGTAATAAATCTGTTTGATTATACACATAATTGTAAATGTAAAGCATGATTTGCCGTTCATGGTTTCAACGTGGTGGACGGCTACCACGAGCCAAGTGATAGCAGCTTATCCCGGCGAAAAGCACGTGTAGGGTCGTGTCGTTATCATGCGGAGCCGGTGCGCCTCCTCACTCACTCAATCATTGTTTATTGCTTTGATTGTGTCGTGCTTGCTAGCATCAACCCGTTATAATAATGTTGTTTATGTACGATGTTATTTATGCCTAGCAAGGCATTGGCAAGGAAATCCGAATATGATAGTTGCAAGTAAAACAAGTTCGAGCTAGTGCCACGTAAAACGAATTATCCTATAATGCTGAAAAGGGTGAGTATATGTACTATATTTGTTTTGTTTTTTTAAATTTATTTTATCAACTGGCAATTATGTTGTCGTTTGATGTTTCGTATGTACAGGTATTGCTGAGATGATATAACATACGCTTACACTTAATAACATTTCAGCTCCAATGTCTGTCGGACGTCTGCGGTCACACGACGGTTATGGAAATTACGAACGAGATAGACACATGCTTTGAAAGTGAATCTGAATATATGTTGCTATGCATTGAAGAGGGAATGTTGAAGGTGTTGCATACTCGAAATGAAGAAACACCACATCTTCTTGCGAAGCTCGGCGCATGTTTGCCTGACAGTGAAAAATCTCCACTATGACAATAGTGCGATTATATTACTTGCACGTAATAAATATTATGAATGAAAAAACGTACAAATTACCTTTATAATTACGTAAAGGGATGTATATACAACGATTTATAATGTGGCATACGTGTTTAATAATGTGACGTAACTGGTTGATGAAAGCGCAATTTTGGATAGTATTATGACACGATAGTCTTTAGGTGTAGGTCCCTAACTGCAGCGGCATTTTAAGAAAAGAGCTTAGACCACCTGGACAAAAATGCCCTTGTTAAGTTGTATACAGGTTAATGTTATATATATATATATATATATATATATATATATATTCAAATACTGACTCACAATTAACGAGAAGTTCGTGCCACCTCCCCAACACCTAACCGATCACAGACTAATAATTTGATTTTAAGTTCCTCACAAAATATTACTGCTGCTTCTAATAATAATTTTAACCCCCCTAGTACTTTACGCGTCTCCCAGCCAAATTGTAAATGTCCATCTAGTACTTGCTTAAAGGTTTTTAATTCCAAATCAAGTCTTAATTTACACCGTCGTCGTGCCCATCCGGATGAATATAATGAGAACATTTTAGCCCCCCTTCTAAGAAGGCCAGATGGAACCTACAAGACCGTGAACTTTTAGCAACATTAGAAGCAGATTTTATATAAGATAATAATAACGAAACACCTAGAGAAATTGACCACATTTTAGCTACTAATTCTAACTCACGCACACCTGAAGCGATTAGAGGCCAACGTAATTCTCAGGCGCATAGGGATCTGGTAGAGGACCTCCGTAAAAAGAGGCCTCACTTGGATTCCTACCCTGACGAATCTGAGCTCCCTGAGCCTAGTTGGCCTCGATACTCTGAATCAGATGGCCGCTATAATTTATCCCAAAAAGATATTATTATATCCAAAATACAAGCCCTCACCAACACATTTTAATTCCCAAAGGGAACATAATTTCCACAAACCTTACTTATCTGTCAAATATAATTTGCTCAGGTGAGGACCACACTATCGCCTTAAACGACTTTCTGAACAAACATTTTACACACACTGTCCGACGTTGTGCCTTTAGAGAAACTCCTTCCACTGAAGCGCGAGTATCTAAAAGGCAACAGCGACGTCAAGACTACGCAACAACTCAAAAACTTTTTAGCCAAAACCGAATCAAATGCGCTCATGAGGTGCTGGACGGCGAACACACCATACACAACATGCAGGCCACCGAAGTTGTAGAACACTGGGCCAACACGATGACACAACTACCCCCTGAACCACTCCCTTGCCCCGTATACACTCCCAACCCTGATTTCTTTGAGGTTTCCCTCCCTATCTCCCTAAAGGAAACCCACGTAGCGCTCCGCGGACCTTCTAAAGCACTAGGCTTGGACGGGATTTGTCTTTCGTCCCTCCGTAAACTCCCGTTAGAAGTAGCCTGTTGAATTCTTAACACACTATCAATTAGCGATATTGCCTCAGCCCATGAAACTGCCCGCTTAGCGTTCATCCCTAAAATTAACAATGCCACATCCCCAAGCGATCTGCGACCCCTATCTATTAGTTCATACTCACAACGAACGCCTAACAAAATTCTCTCTAGACGCCTCCAGAAATCTATTTAGCTTCTCCCAATCCAGCGAGCGTTTTTCCCCTATAATGGTACCTTTGAGAATCTTGCGGTTCTGGATGGTATCCTTAACGATGCCAAGTCTGCAGGACGTGAGCTCAGACTCGCCTCAATCGACCTCCGTAAGGCGTTCGACATGGTGAGTCATGACTCCGTTCTGTGGTCACTCCGGACTCGCGGATACCCGGAGGTATTAATTAATTATATCGAACGCTTGTACCTCTCATCTAAAACTCTCATATAATTTGGACGAAAATGTTGCACATTTCGACAAACTAGAAGTGTTAGACAGGGAGATCCTCTGTCCCCCCTTTTATTTAATCTAGTTCTCGACGACATTCTTTCAAAATTAAACAAAACTAATATCGGAAACGCCCTTTGTACATGACTGGATTAAGGGTATGCCCTACCTATCTGGTAAGAAGTATTTAAACCTACTAAAGCTCAGGATCAACGCACTACCAACGCGTG
The DNA here is from genome assembly GCA_003439945.1 of Dermanyssus gallinae. Lineage (NCBI taxonomy): Eukaryota > Metazoa > Arthropoda > Arachnida > Mesostigmata > Dermanyssidae > Dermanyssus > Dermanyssus gallinae. The sequence goes on along the minus strand of QVRM01005906.1, from coordinate 34,676 downwards.
TCAGATTGGCCAGGGGACGCCCGGACTACAACAAACGTTGTAGGCACGGGTGTCATGCACCTGAGACGTTGACTCATGTCGCTCAGATGTGCGTTACAACACACAAACAAACCATAAAGAGACATGACGACGTCTGTGATCGCGTGGCGCGTCTTCTCCGCGAAAGGGGTCATGAGGTGGTTCGTGAGCGAGTATTCCGTCGACCGGGCGCACCGGGTCTAAAACCCGACCTCGTAATAACTACACCTACCAAGGTCTGGGTTTTAGATGCCGAGGTTTGCGACCCGAACCGGGACCTGGCAAAAGCGCGGACACAAGAAAACAAGATCACCAAATATGACGTTGAGTTCCTAAGAGCGGCGCTCCCCGACCCGCAAAAACCTCGCAAATTCGGATCCATCACTATCTCTATGAGTGGTGTGTGGGACTCCGAATCTGCGAGGACGCTCTTGGGGCTCGGCGTCACGAAGAGGAATCTTATGGATCTCACCATTTTAACTTTGCAAGGAACCTTGAGGATATACCGCTCGCACCGGGTCCACAAGAGCGGGGGCTACCATCAAGCAAGGACACGGACAACTGATTTTTAACTTCACGTGACACCTTTTTACCGCAATTTTTATTAAGGCGAGCACTGCCGAGTGTGCAAACGTATTGTAATTGATTAATAAACCATCACAATATTTTCTATATATATATATATATATATATATATATATTATCATATTTAGATAAGTCAAAGGGCTTTTTGACGCAATGTGCTACGTTTGTGAGCTGTCGCTCGCCTGCTTTGGTTATAAGCACAAGGATTTATTAAGCCTGCACGGATCTGGGTTGAAGAACTGACTTAGTTTCTGCCTTCCTGAGAAACGTATTGTAGTGCAAAATGAAAGCGAGAGTTCCTGAAATTATGCGGTTACTTGATTAAGATACAGAGTCATCTAGTTAACTTACCGGCTATGTGTGCGAGTCTAAATAAATCCTCGTTGTAAGCGACAAGACATTTGTTCAAAACGAGTTTCTATTCCGCGTCTCCTATCCTCAAGTTTTACTGACAGAAACATTTTAAAAGGTAGCGACAGATGACATGTTAAATCTATATTTTGTTGCAACCCCGACAATCCCTAAATAATACCGAGCAAGATGGCTTAGTGGCAAAAACCTTTCAATTCAAAGATGAATGCCGGAGTGGATTAATAATCGACTATGATCGAAAAAAATACGGGGAGCACAGATGTCTCAATAGAGAGAGATAGTGCATTACCGTGCACCCCCCATTAAACAAAAAATAGAGTCAGTGTCTAGATGAGTCGAAATGGTATTTGCGTCCAATATCATACAAATTAGCCGTTTTACGCAGAATAAATGTGCGTTTTATTGATAGAACGTGCAATAACCATGCCTTCATTTTTCCGTAAGACTAATTAATGCCCGTGTACGACAGAACAAAACATAGGAAACATTTACTGTCATGCAAAAAGAAATGGCGTCCGCCTTCGACTGGCCTAACGTTCGACGTCAAAGATGTCACCTACGCCTTACCGACCGTGCAAACATGTATTCACTAGACCAATATGCTGTCCACGGGTGCACACGAAGCAATCTCAAAGTTTAGATAGAATCATACTATGAATAATACCTAAATTTTCCCTGACAGCCTCAAATTTGACTTAACCTCTGGCATGTCACAATCTACAGCAATAGTTTTATAAATATGAATTTTATTATCGTATATGCATACATGTTGATCAAAAATAATAATAATGATTCCCACTGCAGAGGTAGCCTGGAAACATAACTGTTTGAGTGTGACAAAAGGGCTTATTTGCACGAAGAGCTGCAATACAGCCACCTCCTAGAGATGCTCTCGATGACACTACTAGTGTTCGCCTCTATATATATATATATATATATATATATATATATATATATATATATATATATATATATATATATATATATATATATATATATGTATATATATACATATATATATATATATATACATATATATATATATATATACGAGTATATATATATATATATACATATGCTGTTCAAAACGTATCGCGACTGTTGTGTTTTTTTCAAAAATTATTTATTTATTCATGAATATCTATTTTGTCCCCTTTAAAGTAATCCCCATGAGATATTATACACTTGTGCAAACGGTTTTTCCAATCTTCGAAGCACTTCAAAAAACAATTTTTTTTAACCTTGTTCAGCTCCTCCTTCGATGCCGCCTTTATCTCGTCAAGCGTAGCGTAACGTCGTCCTTTCATGGGCCTCTTCAGTTTAGGGAACAAGAAAAAGTCACAGGGGGCCAGATCTGGGGAATACGGTGGCTGTGGCATCATTAGTGTGTTGTTTTTGGCCAAAAACTTGCGCACAAGCAACGATGTGTGAGCAGGGGCGTTATCGTAGTGCAAAAGCCAATTTTTGTTCTTCCACAAATCCGGGCGTTTCTGGCGGATTGCTTCGCGCAAATTGCGCATAACTTGCAGGTAATATTCCTTATTGACCGTTCTACCCTGTGGCAGGAACTCATGATGCACCACGCCCCTGCAATCGAAGAAAACTGTCAGCAAAACTTTTACATTCGACCGAACTTGGCGCGCTTTTTTCGGTCTTGGTTCGTGCGGCAGCTTCCATTGAGATGATTGAGCTTTGGTTTCCACATCATAACCATAAACCCACGATTCGTCACCAGTTATGACCCTCTGCAGCAAATTTGGGTCGTCGCGGACAGAGTCCAACATCTCATTAGCAATGTTCATGCGATGCTGTTTTTGGTCGCAATTGAGCAATTTTGGTACGAATTTCGCGGCGACCCGTCTCATGCCCAAATCATTGATAAAAATCGAATGGCACGAGCCAATCGATATGTTTAGGTCCTCAGCAACTTCTCTAACGGTGATTCGACGATTGGCCAATACCATTTTCTCCACTTCATTAATTTTTTCGTCTGTTGTTAAAGTGCTTGGGCGTCCGGCACGCTCTTCGTCGTTCACATCTTCTCGGCCTTCTGAGAACATTTTGTACCACCGATAAACGTTGCTTCGGTCCAAGGTAGCTTCTCCGTATGCCACAGTCAACATTCGGAATGCATCCGCGCACTTAATTTCGTTTTTCACACAAAATTTGATACAGGTTCTTTGATCCATTTTTTTGAATAGGTAAAAATCGAAGACGATCCAAAACACGTGCAAGCAAAGCAGCTGTCAACAATTAAGTGAACATTCAAAATGGCCGAGCTTGTCGGCATAAGTGAGAGACATGAGTAACAACCTAACGCCACAAAAAAATCGAAATTCGAATATACCCGCGAAAAATTTTCCCCCCGCGATACTTTTTGAACAAACATATATATATATATATTTTACCAAACGCAGAGCAAATTTTTCTTTCGTGAATGGTTATATTTTGATTTTAGAACGAATACGGCAGCCAAGAAGAGCATATTCGTAGACTCTGTTTTTTCATCGTATTTATTTCACTCATATTGAGTATGCATATAACATATTTATACAGATTTTATCAGCTGCTCGCGGCATGTTATTCGAGAGAGGCAGTGCAGTGATCTTTCCGCAAGGGCCAGGCAGGCAGACGCATGGAACTTCGTACACACCTGAGAGCACAGTCGACAGACGCACTCTGTGTACTCTTTGTAGAAGCTCGTATTCAAACAAACTAGGTGATGATAGCCATGAACTATGCATCTGGTATAGACGTGGCGATTGTCACATGTAACCCAGACAAAAGGTAGGAGGCCCTGAAAATATCCAGGCCTCCGACCTCTCGTCGGACTTGTTCAACTTTATTTTCCCATTCCAAGATAAAGCTCTCGAATGGTACTGTAAAGCGGCGTCTTCAACCTCAATCGAATGATCTCAACAACTGCACAGCCCGACATTAGGTACACAAAGCGGCTCCCTGCCCGCATTGACAGGCAAAGTACTCGCTTCATGTACATTGTAAAACACCTTTCAAGCAAACCAAAGTTTGCCCGAGTGAGGTGTTCCCATACTCTCTCAAGACCATACATCAGCGCTGGAACAATCTTGAGGTCGAAAAGCGCCACTGCCGTCGGGACGGACAGTCGCCGGACTTCGCCTACCTCTCCATAGAGAGAAATTAGGACTGTGCGCGCTGTATCGACGATGTGAGCAGTGAAGATCGTCCCAGTATAATGAAGCCGAAGCCCCAGATACCGGAAAGAGTAAACGAATTCCAAGGATTGGTCGCCGCAACGTAGAACGTCTTAAGCAGCCAATCGACCTCCTCTTCTGAATTTCATAGCCTTGGACTTCATGGCGTTTATTTCCAGCCCTCTTGAGACAAGGAACACCTCCGCCAGATAAGTGATGACACCCAGGTCGTGATGAGCAACCACTATGTCATCTGCGTACATCACAACTGTGGCCTTCTGGAACTCTTGTCGAATATAATCGACAAACTCGGCAAGCAGAAGAGTGAAGGAGACGCAGCTCAATGGGTCGCCTTGCGGGGTTCCCACATTTTGCCTTACCTGCAACACTTCCTGCTCACCTTGTACCAGTAATGTGTCCTCATTAAAGAAACTGGAAATTACGCTCAGAAGAGAGCCACCAACCCCTGCGTATCGGAATGACTTCACCAGGAGATCTCGAGGTGCTTTGTCGAAAGCCTTGACGCAGTCTATAAAGACTGCATACAAATGGCCTCCGGGCTTTGCCACAGCTCGCTCTATCTCTGACTGAAGCACATGGATTGCATCACGCGTTCCTCGACCTCTTCGAAAGCCGAATTGCTCCGGTGGAAGGGTCTGGTCGACAACGTACTCGATCCGTTTTATAACCAATTTGCAGAAGATCTTCTTCAGCGTCCTTTCAGACGCTATACCGCGGTATAAAATTGGGTCTCGTCTGTCATCACCATGCTTGCCCTTAAATAAAAGAGAAAGCCTGGTGATATGCCAGGCTCCTGGCATTTGTCCCCTCTTCATGATCTCATTGAAGAAATCACAAAGATGGTTTGCCAAAAGTGGCTCAGACTGCACCCAATGCTCATAGTGCACTTGGTCTCGAAAGAGAGTGCAGAACCTGACTTACTTCGTCTACCTCAAAGGGCAGATTCATAGTATCCTGCTCCAATGTGAGCGGGTGCTCAATTATTGGAGCCAGGCGTACCGTCTCGCGGTTATATGACCGGTCAGGTGACTTGTTACCTGTTCGTCGCTGAGCAGGTGGCTCGCCCCCCTACGAGGCCGTACAACGTAGGCTAAGGGCTTGCGTTCTGCTCTTTCGAGCAGTCGGATTTCCTCCCGCCTAGCGTATTCACGCTTGTGGTCAAGGCATAGCTTTATGTAAGCTTTTCTACTGTTGAAGTAGTCAAGCCTGCGTCTGGCTAGCAGCTGTGGTGGTGCCTTTACTCTCGCTTGGCGCAAAAGCTCGAGCACCCCACGGTGTGCGAGATAGCAAGCCTTAGAAAACTACTGTCGTGATCTCCTCTGCCCCGGTTTCGTCCACCTGACTGCACTTCTCATGGTTCTCTCTAGCAATTCACAACAAGTATCCACATCACAGCCCACCTCGAGGATATCAACCTCTAATAGTAAAAGGTCAACACGCCTCGTGGCAACCAAGTGTGGATCGTCTTGCTGCTTAGACCAGATATCTGGTATGTTTGCGACTGCTGACACCGGTAGGTGCTTCCTTGCAGCCACCTCGAGAACATCGAAGCTTTCAACTTCGCCATCGACAAGGTTGTGAAACAGTAGGTCAATGGTGCTGCTTCCGTTATGACTTATATACGTGTGGTCTTCGCGTGCATTTGCACATCTCAGACCAAAGTATTCCATCAACTAGAGCAGCACCTCTCCTTTATCGTTAGTAGCCCCACCATCAATACGGGCATTGAAGTCGCCACCGACAATGGTTGGCATAGACAGGTCGAAACCTAATATACCAGAACTCACCGCGCCAGCGACCTCTGCCGAGTCAAGATGTGGGTGGAGGTAGAAGACGGCTATGTTCACCCTCATAGACGAGAGACCCACACAGAAATCGTTCTTCCTCACACATTGCGCAGGCGGTAAACGTTTATGTAGGTAGATTGATAATCTACCCACTGGTCTACCACGGCCTCCAGCAGGTAGATCTGCCAGCTGGTGGAACCCTCGCATATTATTGATATACAGTTTCTCCCGCTGGTAGGTCTCCGTCAGGAGTGCAATGTCCACCGACGTAAGCATGTCAACTGGCGCTAGGTCTATTGCTCCTCTTAGTCCCTCACAGTTCCAAAGAAGCAGCCATAGAGACCTAGTAGTCTCCACGTTAGCATCTCTAGATCTGTTCAGTCACTTGCGAAGAGCCGAACCGCCAGGCGCGATAAAGCTTTCCATAACCATTTTCTCGTAGGGAGCACCACCAGCCCAACGACGAAATATTATAGGATACCTTTAGGCCCGAATTCACTCTTGCTGCACTTCGCGTACTCGCCGTCACCCGTAGACTCTATTTTAGTGCGCTCATAGCGTAAGGCACACATCGGTTTAAGGCACCTATTAGTAAGATCTTAGTACAGAGTAGCTGTCAGCTCGGTTTCTGTTGTCAGTTCATCGAAAAGCGGTCTAAAGCACCCCTGTGCAAATGCCACTGATGTTTTTAGGCCGTACCGCTCCGTGCAAGAAGCCGGAGAGGGGGCAGGGCATTCCTTCAGATAAAGGGCAGGGCGCTCAGCCAGAAAAGGACAAGGGCGGTCATCTAGACAAAGACCAGGATACGCAGCCGGACAAAGTCCCGGGCGATAAGCCAGTGGCGATGGAGGATGCTGAGTCTGGATTAGAACTAGAAAAGGAAGACAAGGAAGATCCACTCACGATTAGAAAAAGCAAGACGTGCCGAGGAATGGAAACGAGCTGCGAAGAAACAGACCGGCAAAAACAGTCAACAGAGAAAAGTCATAAACGACTTGATAGCGCGCTGCGAAACTGCAGATGACCTGAAAGAATTCTTGTCGAAGGAATGGCCAGACGGTGCATACTACAATGTCTCCCACCTCAAAGCGAACATTCTAAGGAAAAGTCCTTTTCAGGTCCTTATCGCTCGGAAGAAAAACTCGGCCGATTCCGTCACTTAAAGAAATATGGCAAACCAGTTCCGTGGAATAGTCGGGGAATCGGGAAAAAAGATCGGTGTGGTGCTTTCGCGAATAATTCAAGAGACGGGTGGCAATGGGCTTCCCACTGCACGTGCGTTAGTCGTGATCCGTCTGCAAAAGGACTACGCTGTGGGAGGATGGCATTATGATTGAGAAAGCAGTCTCAAAGCCATTAGAAATCCAAGAAAAATACGAAGCGCTGCACGAGACGGGGCCTATCTCTTGCTACATGACGAGCCAGGGAAAAGCCAAAGCGGTTAATAAGCTCCTCGAATGCATCGCACGAAAGCGTAACGTTCAGAATGCTGTCACCCAAGGAAGAAACAAGAAGAGAGACACAACTCAACAGGCGAGAAGGGACATGAGGGCACCAGGCGGCACCTCGATTCTTCTTCAAAGAGAAAAGGTGTCTTCTACGCTGACACGCTCTAGCGTCTCGGCAGCACGATCGATCCGACAGAATACGACGTAAAAGTTACAGGGGTCCAACGCTTAGCTAGCGGTGACATGCGATTGACAGTTGCAGAAACCGCAGAGGGTGCCACCGAGTCTTTCTTAGAGACCGTTACGACCAAGGGGAGTGCACAGGCCTCCCGCAATATATCAACACTGTGTAGGTTTATAATAAAGGACTGGCTTGAAGGAACGACGCAAGAAGATGTTGAGCGCGCGCTAATGCAGATTATAGACAGTGCTGCCCTGTTTGTAGTTGAGAAGCCTCAGAAGGGGTTATGTGACCGATGGTCGGCCGTGGTTTAGCCGAGCGGCTAAACCACGCCGACGCCACAAAGCTGACGGAGACAAAAAAGTTCCAATTGGTTGGGCGTCTTGTCTTGCCCAATTTCCGAGTGGGTTAATGTGCCCACATGCCAAAGATGCTAAAGAGTTGGGCACCAGGCACGGGCCTGCACATTTGAGTTGGTGGCAAACAAACGCTGCCACAAATGCGGTGAACTAGATCACATCTCAAATAGATGCACATAGGACCACCTGTGCTATAACTGTGGAGTTGCCGGACTATCTGCCAACTCCTCTGCATGCCCAAACTAGCGGTCTAAAATAACAGAGGCCAGGCGCAAACGTGGCGGCCTAGGCGTAGTCCCCGCGCCTCAGGTTAACTTCGCAGCTCTCCCAGACCCGACTTCCTACCGAAATCCCCGTCAAACAATGACAAAAATGATCCTAAACGCGCCTGCTGAAGATGAGGATGATTTTAGACAACCCTCGCGAAAGAGGACTATACGGTCACCACCAACGGACCAACGGGCTGCTAAGTCTCAAAACTCCAATGACGCAACTAAAAGTATTTCAGGTAGACAGTAATAGAAGTCGTGCATCCCATCTAATGCGAGATAAGATTGCAACGAGAAGAAAAGCCGCTATCTCTCGTATCAGTGAGCCGAAGGGCCAAAAGAAACCTATCAGCGTGGGTGGTAGACGACCAAGGAAACACACGTGTAATTCAAACCACGTTAAACTGCTACCGAACAACGAGCAGAGGTGCAGTTTTATCTTTCTCATAAATTGACATAGACGAGACTGGCCGCTTTTACTCATGTTATAGCAGTCCTAACGGAACGCTCGAGGACATTGTAAGAATGCTACAGGACACGGAGTGGTCAGCTAAGGGCTGCTCACTGCTAATAGTAGCATTTTCTGGAGATTTTAATGCTGCTTCAACTACTTGGGGGTCTACCAACACTAATAGAAGAGTTACAGTGCTGCTAGAATGGCTAGCAGCGGGGGACATAGTTGTCTCGAACAAGGGCTCAGATCCTACCTTCCACCGCCGTAGAATGAACTGACAATCTGCAAACGCGAGCATGCTTTTAAAGTTTTAAACTGAACCGTACTGTTTGACGAAAAAAATCTTGGCGACCACTGCTGTGTAGAATATGATGTCGCTAACACAATCACCTTAACACCATTTCTAATTTTAACAAGAACACCGAAGTGAAAGCCGCAAGATAACAAAACTCAAAAGGGAACAAAAATGCTGCAAGAGGTCTGTAGCGAGCCGTTCAAAGATCGCGGTCACCCTATGCGCTACCGGTATGCCTCACCAAAATACTGGTGGAACGGAGAAATTGCATTAGCCCGTAGACGCTGGGCTAGAAGAAAAGTCACCAGGGCAAGGCGCAGCAACAAATATGAGGCTTGTGTCGTACAACTTTATTGTAATTTTAAGCGCCTCGGGGCTTCTCAGCGAAAAGCTATAGCGGAGAGCAAGGATCGCTGCTGGACGGAGTTTTTATCAGAGCTAGAGGAAGACCCATGGGGTCGGCCCTACAAGTTGATATGTGGCGTACCAGAAATCAGAATGAAGGTAAATCTCTCTCCTGATGAACGTCTCCGAGTAATCAATAAGCTCTTCCCTTAACATCCTCCTTCTGGCAGGATATTGTATGAAGCAGTAATGGCCGAGGATTATATCCCAAAGGTAACCTCGGCAGAAGTACTCGCTGCGGGGGAGGGAAACTGAAGGCCGGCAAGGCACCAGGTTATGGTGGTATTCCGGTATCGGCCACAAAAGTACTATTTAAGGAGTTCCCGGATGTGGTGGCTACTGCAGCCACACAAATGCTCCGCAGCGGTTGCCTCCCATGGCCTGAAATAAAGCGGATCTGGTACTTATCCCGAAAGGGATTTACTCCTATAGGCAATCTGCCTGGTTAGCACGCTAGCCAATCAATAGTAGAGTCCCGCGTGCGGTGCTTTGCAGAAGAGCATGGCCTCGCCGACACAATATGGGTTCCAGAAAGGTCCATCTGTCTTATCAGCCACAGAGCAGGTGGTTACTAAGGCGGAAGCCCTGCGCCAATCCCCGACTCGGACTAGAGGCTTGCTACTGGTTGTTTTGCTGGACTTAAAAACACATTTAACAGCTTGTCCCTGGAAAGTAATGTTGGACACACCACTCAAGAAGAGAGTCCCGCCCTACCTCTGCACGCTTCTCTCAGGAGCTTTCGTCTGGGTTGGGAAACCTAAGTAATCATCATCGGACGGTACACCGCGCTCTGTAAGAAGAATAACTTATTAAACTGCGTCGTCTTGTGTAAATACTAGAGTTAACTGATTCTCATAACGCACAATTGTTGACTATATAAAAAAAATTAACTACAGCACTTTTAGAATAATGTTTTAGACGTGTTGTGGAACGCATGTTTGCGCGGCTGGGTTTCCATCACCAAAACCACTCATATATATATATATATATATATATATATATATATATATATATATATATATATATATATATATTAGACTGTCTTTTTCGAACGGCAAATTTATTTAAATTCAGTAATTCCTCATATAACTTGAAATTTCCATTATTACACATTTCAAATAATTGTAACCATTAAGGTCATTTTGCAGAAAAGGCTGCCACCCATGTCTGCCCGCTCCTGTGAGTGTGCCAACATCCTACATACTACATAACGGTGTTTATCAGACTTTCAATTTTTTAATTGTGCTGGGAGACTTATGCAAATACACGTATGTTTAATATATCCGGCAAAATAAAACAAATCTTTTGTTTAAAATTAGTTTGGCACTCATTTGTAGATAGTTCTAATACACATCCAAACAGATGAGGGTTTTCGGCATTTATGTTTACCAGGCGATAATTAAGCATCAAATAGTTTGTCGCAAGCCTTGTGTATGGGTACGTTACAATATTGTTTACAGCACTTTTTGTGAAATAAGTTTTACTAGAATTAGCCCCAAATAAAATACGGTTCCTTTTATAGTGTGTCAGATTGCTATATATGTATATTCCATAAAAGTGCAATCTATTTTATATGTCCTCAGTGGTTGCCCTATAGACCAATCCAATATATTTTGTATGCACCTTTTCTGAAAAATAACTAATAATTAAATACACGAAATTCGAGGGAGGCAATATTTCATAGTTTATGCAAAAGTAGAGCCCCTGATTAAGTTTGCTTTAATATAAATTTCTCATTTGATTTTATTCTGGGGCGTCATATTAAAGTATTTATAGTTACGTACCTCACCAATGATCAGACAATTGCAGTTTATCTTAAGATCTAAGCTCGAGCCGGCAATAGAATCAAAGCACAGCCTGGTATTATTACCTCCGTTCAACGGCAAGTTTTCAACTTTCGTTTTAGCATAACAACTTTAGGAAGCACATGATTAGCAGGCAATGTTAAGTGGTGGTTCAACAGCGTGCCCCATCTTGATTTTCATAATTTTTCGTCTTGTTTTTTTAAATTAAGACAAATATTGTTTGTTTGCAACCAGAGATGAATCCTCGTTATAACACTTGTTACTTTCTCTATTAGCTCATGTCTGGTATCACTTTCAATCAGGATGCATGTATCATCCGCGAACTGAAAAATGTTCACATCATTGCAAAGCGAGTATTAAACAGTGTTTATCCCAGAACGAAACCCGGAAGTACGTCGTGATTAACAAAAGCAGATTCACTCAAACATTTCTTATACATTGTACGCTGTTGCCTATCAGATATGTCATATCATGTCTTTCATAGCCCTAACACCTTCAATTTCTTTACTAACCTTATCTGATCTAAACAATCAGATGCTTCCTGTAAATCAAGAAACAAGAGGTCAGACAAACTTTTTTTTGTCTCCATTATTGTCCTGATGAAGTGTCGAACTTTAATCATTGCGTCCTCGGTACTTCGCCCTTCTCTAAGCCGAACAGTCCCGGACAGAAAATGTCATTTTTTTAATGAAATCAATTAGTTGATAATTGAATGTTTTTTTTCGAGAATTTGCCAAAACAGTCGTGATAGAGATAGGTGTAATATTCTTAAGGCAAATCTTCTCCCTCTATGAAGCGGCGTAACTAAGGATAACTAAAATGTCGCGAAAAGTTCAAATTTGTAGACATAATTTGTTAAGATGTTCCAACGATGTTGACAGAACATTTGCATTTTCTTTTACTATCGTACATTTTTTATCAGTTCCCTCAAATGCTGATTTTTTCAGATATTTAATAGCTTGCAGTACTTTAGTTGAGGATGGTGATTCGAAGATTATTCTGTTTGTTGAGTCTTTAAGATCAGTTAGAAGTGTTTCACTACTGGACCCAGCAGATTCCACAATCTTAGTTCCAATCCCTGCAAGATGTGTATTGAGATCATTTATATTTTCTTTAAGTGATCCTTTAGAGATATTGTGCAGTTTTTTTCAGTGGAAGCAGTTTAGCATTGGAACCCTTGATTTCAGCTAGCATTATCTTAAAAACTCGCTCCGTTAACCTTTGACATTTTGTTATATTCCTTTCCTCCACCTTCTCCTTTTCCAGGTCTTCCCACAAGCGGCGTCGTTAATTTGCTTTTAAGTCCCAGGGGACTGTACTAGCCAGAACAATGACGGCCGCTGTAATGACTGTTCTATAGAGCACTGTGATACGCAGAGCAGCCACTCTTTGAGCGTTGCGTAGCGTTGCCATGTTGTTTGCTGTGAATAGTGCGGTCGACGGCCACACCGGGGCTGCAAATGAAACTATGAAGTCAGCCACTGTCATTATAAGGCGCCTTCTTAACTTCCGTGGACCATAGTCGTTTGACATCAGCCGGGCACATTTCAGATTCAAAACGTAGTTTATTTGCAAAACTGCATTACAAATGCTTAGTTTTCGAGAAAAATAGCATTTTATAAAAAAAAAAACTGGATTGGTCTTAAAAGTGGACCGTCCAGACTAATTTTGGCAAATGCTTTATCATAAATCTTGCCCGCGGTAGCCTGAAGCGCTTCGAAAGCTAAATCTAAATCTAAAGCTTCATCATCACGTTGATTCAGGAGGCCCGCCGTACCAAGTCAAGAAATACATCAATACTGCGCTGATCATGTCACCTACTCACAATGGATATGTCCCTTTTAGGTACAAACGAAACAGGTTTACCGCCGTTAACAGAGATAATGATCGGATAGTGATCTAAAAATACTGGGGTCTCTAACACAGCTGCTTCGATAGCACCAAAAACAGAGCAATTAGCTATAGCTATATGATCTATACGGGTTGCTGAACTGGGACGGGTTACCCTACATATTGTGTGAACAAACCCTCTCGCTATAAAAAAGATAGGTATTTTATAGGAGGAGGGTTAAATAAAATATTGATAGTCCAGCCCCCATCAACATGCAGGGCAGGCTGCTACTTTGCGGCAATAAGTTCTCAAGAGTATCAAGTAGCACATCACTGTGACTAACACGACATAAGTAAAAAGCAATTATAAATCCCATAAACCACGCACTGGACACACCGATGAGAGGGACGAGTGCGGTCCTTTACAAAGAACGCACATGGCTTCATTCTTACAGTGTACGGCAAGATGTCCTTTCTGCCCACAGTGCCGACAAGCAGGCTCATTGCGACAGTTTGCCACCATATGCCCAAACCTCAGACAGCGGTAGCAAGAGTGTGAATTACGTGCTGACATCACTACCTTATACGAGCGAAAAACCAGAAGGACCTCAGCATGTGGTATCTGGTAAACTGAAAAGCCTCCCTTTTGACTGAGGCAACGCCGACGCCTTGAAGAGCTTCTAGAATGTCTTCGCCAGTCTTTAAGATGGCGGCGACTGTACGGATGTATTGTGCGCTCTTCTAGTATACAACGTTTTGGCCCAAAATGTGGCACTTAAGCGGCAACGTGTGGTTGCAAATGAGTATTCTGGGCCCCGCGTACCGATGGGCCAACCACTGTCAACGAGACCTTCTTCTGACATCCTGATTAACATGGTGAGTCTATCCATGTGGCCTCCTCGACGACGACTTGCAAAGTCACACTCTTTAAAAGCATTGGCTGTCCTCTTGCTACTTAGTGGCGACGTTGAAGTAAACCCTGGCCCTCCCTGCAGAACTTGCGGTGGTCAGTTTCTGCAAGTGAAATATCGTACAGTGTGCGAAGAATGCAGCAGGCCCGTGCACACGTACTACTCATTTCAAATACCGGACAAGCACAATACCAACTGCAAATCGTGTTTTTGGAGGGTTGTCTCGCTGATAGTTTCTCAGAACACAACCGCTCCTGAAATTGAAGGGGAGTCTGTTACCTCGCGAGTAAAATATGTACTGTTCTAAGTCGTTGTATTGTACCTAATCTACCGATTTATGGTGAAACAAAAGCTTGATTGAGAATGTCTTCGTCACCAAAACCGCGATCGGCACCACTAATTTTTGCCCAGTAGCTATCCCAATCGCGACACTTGGCCGTAACCTGAATGCCCAAGACTGAGTCAGTCTTTACCACCTCCTTTGCTTCATCTGCAGTATTGAACTACAAGTTAATAAAACCAGCTTTGGATTCAGGTTGGGCTGAGACCAATAACTTGGCCAACTTGCTACAGAGAGGCATTCGTTTCGCCGTAAGAGGTACATCCGAGGTAGTCGACTCCCCGTTTACCAAGCTCTCCGACCGGCGTGCACTTACGACTCGAAAAAATACCTTAGAGCGCCTGAATTTGGCCTCGTACCTAGTCTATGCGCTTAACTGCGTGCTCAATGACAACCAGATTCCAGCCACTCGATGAGTTATCTGATTGGCCAGCAACGTTTGCGTCACTAGAAGCTCCTCCAGTCGGCGCACCCGATCCGCATACCGTGCAATTTGAGGTGCAGTCTGTTGTCTCCATTGTAGTAGATGCCGGAGCTGACGCTAATTTACCAACCTTGAACGTCGCGTTGCATGTACCAGCCTCGTTCGTGGAGACCACGGCGGTTGATGTCGCTATAAATCCCCTGCACCGGCCTTCAGCCTTGTGGAGAGGGCTGCTTTTCTCCTTTGCTCCATTAAAGTTTTGTTGATCACCATGCCTTTGCCACACCAGAATCCGACGTGGCGACGCACGATGAATGCTACGTGCATTCACAATCCGCCGTCTATGGGGCACGCAGTTAAGCTACCACCGCGCCTTACAACGACGCTGGTAAGGCGCAGCTATTCACAGCTGTCGCACAAATAAGAATCACACTCAAACAAGCAGGACCGAACAGCAACAATTCGGTAGCGCGTGTCGATACAGCCAAGTCCAACAATACAGGCAGTCCAGAGTTACACCAACTCTAAAATGGCACAAACGATCGAAGCAAAATAGCACAGGACACACAACAAAACACAGAGTTTTAGAGTTCCATCACACCAAAGTAGAGGCTCAACCAGGCCAACGAACGGCAGAAAAAGCCAAAATGCACGGAGCGTGCTTACGCCGTGTGCCAACCGAACGGTGAGCAGACGCCAACTGAAAAAAAATATATATAACAGTAATTCGCAAAACGAATCGATATTTTACGTTAACGCTTTTTCATAAAAAAATCATAAAATAATTTCATTGCGACCAAAAATGTACGTCAACAAGACCACTCTCACGCAATAGCAAATTTAATGCCCATCATTTTCGTACCAAGGTGATGGTGCTGCGTTACGTAGTTGTCAAGTAACTAAGCGTTTTCGACAGTCATAATTGTTATGTTTTACGTGGAAGTTTTCACGTTCAGAACCGTAAAAATTTGCCAAGACGTTTCCGCTCCCTCCTTCCACTAGGAAAAATTAGTCTCTTGCTGAGTTCTACCAAACCTCAAAATATGTACCTAACTTTCTCATACGCCCTATGCAAATATGCATGTCTTCGCTTTCGATGTGGCTATCGAAGAAGGTTAGTGACTTGACAACTACGTAACGCAGCATCATCACTTTGGTACGAAAGTGGTGGGCATTAAATTTGCTATTGCGTGAGAGTGGTCTTTTGGACATACATGTTTGGTCGTAATGGAAACAATTTACGATTTTTCACGAAAAGGCGTTAACGTACGACATAACAGCATATCTACTTTTTATGACTTTCCTCAACCTGTGTATTCGCTTTTTGCTACGTAAGCTAGTGAAGTGTCTTCCGTTATGCAGAATTTTCTTCCGAACACGCCGGTGTAGCACAACTATGTAGAAAAAAAAAGCTGAATAACTACTTTTATAAACTTCACTCTCTCTCCTATACAAGAAGTTTCCGCGTTCTGCCGAGCTCTATCAAACCTCGAAAAAAGTACAATACTCCCTGAATGACCCTGTATATATATATATATATATATATATATATATATATATATATATATATATATATATATATATATATACAGGGTGTTCCTATTTGTGTATCCAAAACGCTAGGGTATGGTCAACTCGGTGAGAAAATCATTTTTGCCAATGGAAAGGGGGAGCGAAAATGCTCCGTATAGGAGTGAGATAATTTTTTTTAATGTTATTTTAGGGGGGGGGGCTGTTCCGACATACGTTTGCAAAATGATGTAATGATGCAAAAAGAACGCATTCTTCAATTGAAAAACCGAGCACACCGGCGCATTCGGGAGAAAATTCTACATTTAAAAACTATACCTGACGCAAGCGAGCAAAATGACTATTGTGATATTAAGAAGAGATTGCAAAATTATAAGTTCACTTTTGCATGTTTAAACTTTAACGCCCAGGTTCTCAAATTTTTTCCATTACGCGTGCAAAACTAATACGTCCAGACGAACGTGCATTTCTAGTAAATCATTTTGGTACCAAATTGGTAGAGCTGGCATCTGTAATTGCAGAGTAACTCAAATCTACCTAGGACCATATCGGGTGTGAGTGCACACATGCAGCTACTATGTTTGTTTTCTTTGTCAATCAAGTCACTCGTCAAACCTGTAGAAGCTCAAACAAATATTTATTTTACTTTAAATATTGCTCGAACGAATGCCCGCCAGCCAATAAGCACACTGAGCTGTGTGTCTGTAAGATAGCAGCCTTCGTTAAGCAGCGCGAGCATACATAGCGTCGACTAGAGCAAAAGCAAAGCAAGCTAAACCCATGGTGGGAAATAGAAAATACCTGCACTCCAGTAACAAAAACGAGGAGGCTCACTAAATGCTCAGGCAAATTATGATACGGTGACGAAGTTATACACAACGTATCAACAGAACAGCTCACTACTGGCGCCGTCGATGTCGACCGGGCATCCAATCCAACGTACACCTCGACGACTAAGGTACTGTCACCAGCCAGAACATCAGCATCGTCATAAATAACTCTGTAAAATAACACGACAGTCGACCAAGCACATCATCGAACGTGCATCTTGTCTTCCGAGAAAAAGAGAAGATCCGATTCCATCGTTTAACATTGTTACTAGACGAGCGCCACAGCTTTCCTTGATTGAATAAATAGGCCGAGGAAGCATGGCCTAATTCCATTCTTCGCTCGGCTGCGCTACGCGCTAGACGTACGTCGTTTGTTTTCGGTCATCGTTCGTAAGTCTCTCGTAGTCGCCTAACTGAGTCTACATTCGCCAATTAGTTCTATTACAAAGTGCAGGCGCTTGTGCCACGTGTATCGTGATGGACCGGTTCACAAATGTCGAGAAAGCTGACATGCATTTTATGTATGGTAAAGCAGACGGTAACGCAAGTCTTGCACATCGGTTGTACGCAGAGCGTTTCCTAAATCGACGTATACCTGGCAGGAAAATGTTTTTGAGACTTCATCGTTTGCACTGCGAAACTGGATCATTTCAAGGCCGTCAATACGAAGCGAGACGACCGCGAACAATGAGAAGCCCAAATACGGAGGACCACATTGTTGAGCAAGTAATTGCGCGTCCTTCTGCAAGCATTAGACAGGTGGCTAGAAGTGTCGGTGTAAGTCGTACCACTGTTCACAGGGTGCTAAATGAATCAGTCAATCGGGCTACACCCATACCGGCTGCAGCGAGTTCAAGCCTTGCGGGATTCTGATTATCAGCCACGCATTCATTACTGTCGCTGGTTTCTGCAACAAGCCGCGGCCGATGTGGAATTTCCTGCTTTTGTTCTTTTCACCGACGAAGCGACCTTCACGCAAGATGGTGTGTTCAGCGCACACAATGCGTAATGGTGGTCTACGGAGAACCCGCATATGACCCGCCCGCATAGACACCAGCATCGGTTCTCCGTGAATGTCTGGGCTGGCAATTTGGGCAACTATCTTTTCGGACCTCATAAACTTCCAAATAAATTGAATGGACCTGCTGCATGTGTGCACTCACACCTGACATGGTCCTAGGACCATGTCGAATCCGTCCGAGCCGAGTAAGGAAGTCCTAAGGTCCCCAGTGGACAAGAACAGGTAACGAAAGGATCCCGCCCAGCTGAACATTAAGTCACTGGAGTCACGGCAAGTTCGGCCACTCCGCTAGACGCCAAGGAGGACATGAGCGCTACGAAGGCAGACAATGTGGACGAACACATCGACACCAGAGAGAGACCAGGCAGGAGCGAGAAACGGGGCCTCGGCTTTCCAGATTTGCCAGATGACCCTGCAAAGCAACTGGAGCTGCCAGGCCGTCTGGCCTCACTCATCAGGCTGGCAGACAAGAAGACTTCGATGAGGCATTTCGCAAGATCCAGGACGCGGCCAAAACCCTTGGGCTGTTAACGGACAAGTACCCGAACACGCGGATGGACATTGGTGCTACATGCAAAACCTGACACGAGAGGCCGAGAGAACAGAGGCAAAAGAGCAAGCGACCGCTCACATAGAAAAGCTCACAAACGACCTCATGGAGGCTCAAAAGCAAAAGGAGAAGCTTCTCAAGAAGTACGGAGAAGACAGATGCAAAGGCCGGTACATGCGGCACTACTAAGGACGCAAGGGATGGGCTGTCTCGCAACAGACAAGTGGAAAGTGAAAGGCTCGAAGAGATCCAGACTGCAGAGCTCATTAAGGAGATAAACAAGGATCTGAAGCAAGCCCATACAACCGAGCTGCAGCTGGCACTCATCTCTAAAGAGTGGCCAGAGGAGGTGTTCACGAGAACGATGCTGGTAAAGTTGAGCATCGTCGGGGCTCGGAACACACGAGATATGTTGATCAGTCAAGGCTCGGAAGACGATAAGAATCTCCTTGAGCAACGGCACAGTTCCCATCGGCAACAGCTGCACAAAATTTGCCAGCAGGGACAGTGGTAGTACTGCGTAGCAGTCAAGGCTTCGAGGTGTTCGATGGCTCTGAAGAGATTCCTGGCTTCGACAACACAGTCCGAACGCTCACTGTAGGAGTGCGGGGAACTGCTAAAGACCCAGCCGGCTTTGTTAGCACGCGGCACAGAGTGATCGAAAGGAGTAACGCACTCACAAACGGAGACTCTGTGGCACTCCACATGTCGGAGGATTGGGACGGTCCCCACATACGAAGGGCTGTGGAAGTCTGCTGCAAAGAGATCGACTGCGAGGTACAGTCGCAATGCGAGAGGGGCTCAAACCACCTAGAGCGCGAAGTGCTTTAAGAACTGGAAAATCTGCCATGAAACGCAGCACCATCAGGGTGAAGGCAAAGGATGGCCAAACATTTAGCGAAGTTCTTCAGGCAATCAGTGACCACGTAAGACCTGAACAGGCCGGGGTCGGGCTGGGTAGAGTCAGATCATCAGGTGACGGTGGCTCTGATGCGCTTATCGATTTATACGGAACAAGCATCGCTGGAAGGACCACCTTTGCGGACATATTCAGGAAGGGAGCGTGAGTGGAAGCTACTGTCCGCAAGGCAGCAGGGGCAACCATGACGGTGGTTCTACAGAACTTGGACCTTTTCCTAGTCTCCAAACTACGCAAGTAGCTGAGCGCAGTGCTCGGTTTCACCTCCGAGCACTTAGCGTAGAGGAAAAGGCGTGGATGAGAGACAATAACGTCTGGAAACGGCTCGTCACGCTCCCACGCGTATTGGCCAAGCGTCTGATTGATATGAAAGAGGTGACACTTGGCACAATGGCAAGCAAGCCCGAGGTGTGCTTTTGGGCTTCTTCCCACCCATCTTTACTTGGTTGAAGATACCAACGTGCTGTAACTGCCAGCAGATCGGCCACTTGGCTAAGGCGTGCAAAGAGGCGAAAGTTGACGGCCGGCGGTGTCACAAATGCGAGGAGGTCGGCCACATTATAGGAAACTGCACTTCCGCAGGCAAGTGTTACACGTGCAAGCAATAAGGACACGTAGCCAACTCCATGGCCTGCCCGAAGTTTAAAGAGATGATACAGGCAATTAAGAAGCCAGCAAATGCTGATTCGTCAGCGAAAACTGCCCCTCTGGTCAGTGTCGCAAAGCATCAACAGCGAGAAACCCTAGGCCGCAAAGGGGCAATAGAAGGACTATCGTGGGTGACGACGGCTTCACGATCCCGAAGCACGCGGTAAGAACACAGTCCAAGTCGGGCGAGCCGGGTGGCTCCACACCTCAAAATGAATAGCCTGAAATTCATCCGGGTCAACTCCTACCGCAGTCGGCCATCGCCGAGGGCCGACGTTCTCGAGGAAAAGGCGACTTGCCCGAATACGCCTGCAAAGGTTTTCCGTCACTGAAGATGACGGCGTAGAAGAACACGTGGAACTGAAAGGTTCCAATCAAGGGCAAACCTTTCCTCCCACATCCAAAGGTGGTGTCCATTCGCGCGTAACGCATTTCTCCCCTCTATCAAAAAAGTACTTACTAATGTTACGAAGCAAGAAACTGACAAAAACGAATTGCCACATGGGCGCAGGAGCAGGGAGAGACATAACAACAATAACACCTAGCATTCTATAACACAGAGTAAGTACAAGAAATTTCCTCAGTCGCATTGTTTGGGATGTCTTAAAGAAGCCAGCAATAAGCAATTCCAGCAGCTCGCCAGGCTGACAGAGTCACTCAAGCCTCCCAAATACTCCGCAACCAAGCTGTCCTGACACTCGCTCAAGCAATATGTTGGGACATCACGGCCGAAGGAATGAGAATACAAAAGTTATACTAACAGAGAGAGCTAACGCCGTGAAGGAGACGAGGAATACCTGGCAGCACAAATGGTACGCTATACTGAGGGAATAAGTTACTTGTCAGATTTATTATCACACATGTTGTGTAGAAAAAGTACAGTTAAAATATATGCATATGTATACATACACACATTTGGACTTATAAAATAATAGATATATAGAAGCTATGAAGCTACGACGCGAGGTTGGTCGTCTAGACTAGCTAGAGACGGGACTAGGGTGCAGGAGGCAGCATGGTATCTACCGCAAGGTAGTTTACAGCGTTGACACCAGCTGTCGCGCACAGCACGTGGTGGAAACCATGCACGGCGAATCTAGTCACCACATGGCAGTTAGATCGGCTCGGCCCTTTCCATGCCTGGTTTTGCATCGCTCCTGTGCTAAAGAAATCCGCATCAATTTCCGCAAACTTGCACTCCCACGTTTTAAGAACGTTGACGTAGTTGGAAGATGAGGGCAAGTCAAAACGTCGCCTAAGCTCCTCGGCGAATAGGGGGGTGTCCGTGAGGAGATAGACAAGTCGATTTCGGGCTGAACGATGGAGGCCCAGGACTCGCTTGAGGTAAGCTGCCTTCAGTGCCTGTTGAACCTGAAAGCGACTCTTCCCATAGATGACGAGATCATCTGCGTACAAGATCACCTCTACCAGATTTCTTAGACCCCGAATTTTCGCGGGTAGGTCCTTTAAAAGGACGGACAAAAGTAACGGACTCAAGTTGTCGCCTTGCGCCACGGCCGTAGTCTGGAGAAAAGGGGGCAATTTGGACACACCGTCATCTATTCTGATTTTATTGCCTTGCAGGATGGCCATCAAAAGGTTGAGAAGGGCAGGAGGGACGCCAACCTCGGCCAGAATTTGCAGAATAATGTCTCTGGGCGCCGAGTCGAAGACGGCTTTAAAATCGACGAATACGGCGTACAGGGGTTGGGATCTTGCTTGAGTCTCCCTGATAGCCCGCAGCAGATTGGCGCATGCCGTAATCGTAGAGCGATTCTGTCGGAAACCGTGCTGTTCAGTAGGAATAGCATCAGTCATCTCTAGAAACCGATTTAGTCTTCTGGTGAGCAGCGACGAGAGCAACTTGTAACATGTGCTCTTTTTCGCTATACCGCGCCAGGAGGTCAGCTGGGTTGGGTCACCTTTACCTTTAGGGATAACGAGCAGTGTAGCATCGAGCCATTGGGACGGAATATTGCCAGCACGGAGGCATTCGTTGAACAGTGTTGTCCAGCATGGAGCCAAAATAGATGCGTTATTTAGATGCTCGTTCCTCACTTGATCAGGGCCCGCTGCTTTGTTGTT
Organism: Dermanyssus gallinae; assembly: GCA_003439945.1. NCBI lineage: Eukaryota > Metazoa > Arthropoda > Arachnida > Mesostigmata > Dermanyssidae > Dermanyssus > Dermanyssus gallinae. The sequence goes on along the minus strand of QVRM01005906.1, from coordinate 12,416 downwards.
CTTTAAACCCTGGAGAGCGAGAATCACGTCTTCCACCGTAAAGGCGGTCTCAAGACGCTGTCCTTCGCTGAGAGTGACCTCATAAGATAGGCAGCCAGCGGTGTCATAGTGGGGTAAGCACTCGCCAGGTGCCTTGCTGCATTTTGAGCTCTTTTGAGCTCACTGACGGAATAAGAGCAACGCGTAGGGGAGGCAATTTTGAATAACTGAAGATAGATAAAAAGACCCACAAAAGTTAACATATTAGAATTAATTACTCCATTCGATTGGTCAAACTCTTTCTGTATTTTGTACTGCGCTGTTCACCTCTCCAGCAAACTAAATGGTAAAGTAGGCGCCCGACAGTCAAGTGCTAGATATATATCGCATCGCTGGCCTACAATACCGCCAGCTCCAGAAATTATGGTCTTCACTAAACTCAGTATTCAAGAACACACAAATGAATGTTTACGATGTACCGTGTGTGCTCAAGGCAATTATCGCCAAGAATAAAAACCGTCTGTTTTCGAACGCTACTGCTAGATGTTTTGAGCTCTAATGAAATTGCGTGTCATATCGAGTTTTAGAACGAAATTTGAAACTTTGTTGACACTGCTGCTAGACAGAAACTACGAGTGAAGTTTTGTTATGCGACTTCAACCCCGCGTAAGTTATTGGTCAAATTTGACATTTCCTGGACTTTTAACAACTTTGCGGCAATTCATGTCAACGCATGAACCGAGGGTCTCAGAAAATTAGCGCAGCTAGAGACTTTACAGATTTAATTCAGCATAAAGGAAATCTGGACTGGATGCCACGGTGGTGAGCGAGATCCGGTTAAAAACCACTGATGATTTTTTAAGCCATGGCATCTTTTGTTTCAGTTTGTTCACAAGCTTGTCGCCGTGCTACTTATTGTTTTTGTTTGTTTTGTGTCCTGCTTGCTCGCCGAGCCCGGTGGCGTGATGGGGACATTGCGTGCACCTTGCAATCCGAGGAGATACATTGGCCTTTAGTAGTGCCTCTCTGGTTTACAGCGCGGGGATGGGAAAGAAGTTAGAAACAATACAAAGCGAAGTGATAAGATTTGCGATGGGTTGCCGTTTTAATTGCGCCAGGGAGTTTCTTAAGGGAAGAGTGGGAATGTCAAAGATTATACAAAGAGAAGTACAAAGTAAGCTAATGTGTAATATAAGGATTAGAAGTGTCACAGGTAAAATATGGGTTAAACAGATGCAGCTGGTAAATATGGCACTAATGGCACTTAGGATTAAAACGGACTCGGATCGCAAAGTAGAGCTCGCAGCTAGGGAGATTAGGTACAATAGTCATCTATGGGCGAGAGCAAGGTCATCGGATAAAATGGTGATATTGACGGTAAACAAGTCATGTAAAGACAAAAGAAAATTGGCAAGGTGGCGGGGTAGAATGGGTATATGATAATTCAAGAGCAAGTAGACTATTGGCAGATGCCAGGGCAGGGATGTTGGATACAACTATACTAAGAGCTAAATGTAGAAAGAGGCAAAGTACAGAACGTTGAGCATGTGGGCTAGGAAATGAATCAATCGAGCATATGTTAAAGAATGTATCGCCTTAGGGGAGAGCAGATGTGTAGAGCTGTCGGGGGCCCTAGCTCGACCCCCCATATATTAGAAAGAACCTGGTCGATACTACAAAGAAGATATTGTCTTAATGGAAAGTCAATACTCAACAGGTATTGAAGTATACATGGATTGTATGAATGCGCAGGTAATGCTGCCGCTCTAAGCGCCCCTGATATAGAAGTGTGACATGTGTATTTAGGTATACATGTCAAACGAACAATCAATCAATAGATGCACAGGTTCGATCCCCACCGTGGCACATTTATACTTATGGGGTTTGTTTTAAAAAGCAATGCGAAAGCAATTCCGTGGACGTTAAGTGTTGGCTAAAAGTCCACCGAGAAAAACGTGCCCTGCCTGCTCAGCTGATCTGTTGTCTTCTGCTAGTTTCGTAGTTCTTTAACAAAATTGGGCCTGAATGGGAAGCGACAACGCTTTATGTGCCTACTTGAAATAGGGCTTTAGTCTTCTCGGCATCTCAGTGACCACACAGTGCAAAGAAGTGGCACATAAGTAGGTCAGGATCTCATAAGATCTCCGGAGAGTCGAGTAACTAAATTGTACTAACAAGTCATATTCTGCAGCAGTGAAAACCATCTTTATTGACACTGTCGCTTGACGGGAACTTAGAGTAAACCGTCTTGACGCGACTTCGATTCCGCGTAAGTAATTTGTCAAATATAAAATGTTCTGGAATTTGACCAATTTTGTGGCAATTCATGTTAACGCGTAAACCAGGGGGGCCAGAAAATCAGGGCAGCTAGAGACATGCACAGGCTTATTTAGCATAAAGGGTCTGAACTAGATGTTACGGTGCTAAGCGGTATCTAGTTAAAAATCATTGATCTCATTTAAAAGCAACGGCGACTGCGATACGGTGAAGGCATTTCGAAAAAAGAGTAAAAATTATTTCGATTTCGATAGGTATTGCTCCAGTCATTGCACTTATGCTCGATGTTCTGGAAAACGTTATTCCTGCAATTCCTATTCTTTCCTGTTTGGTATTGGAAACTCAAATATCAACTTTTTGGCAGACCTCTCTGTAAGAAGTGTTTAATGTTTTTCTAGAGATTTCTGTTGGTCGTGTGATTAACTACCTTTTGTGCTATGATAGCTATTTTGTCGAGATAGTTGTTTAAGGCCGTTACATGCCCCCGCCAGAAGTTTTTTCGTTGTCTTTCTTTGTATTTTCTTTACGAGCCCAACCAGAACTACTTTTGCTTAGAAAACCATCTTAATGCTTGCTTATATCTTAAAATAAATCAATATAAACAAAACGAATACTAGATCAATAAATATTATAACAAAAATTAATAGAAAGTTAGAGAAATCTATACGTTGAGACAATTGAGCGCCTACACGTTGAAATCCTTATCTTCCTTACCGTATCTAAACCTACCAGAGGCAGCTTGCAGGCAAGCCCTTCTGCCCGTAGCAAATGGAGGCCTGGACATTCCAGACGCTGTCTCGCTTACTGGTCTTGCGGTAATCGCATGAATATCTAGTACCTGGCAAAGGGCGTCAAGGATACTAGATTCCTCAGTTCTGGAGCATTTACATACTCTACTAGAGGTTTCCAAAGAACGTTTCTTAGCGCAACTGGAACATCCCTTCTTGAGGCCTCAATTTTGCAGACAAGGTCTGTGCCATGAGATATGTACGCTTCGCCAATTTTATTAATTCAGCAGGACATCAAGTGTGCAAAGCATGCTTAATAAAAATGGTGATAAAAAGGTGTCACGTGAGGTTAAGAATCAGCTGTCCGTGATCTTGCTTGATGGTAACCCCCGCTCTTATGGACCCGGTGCGAGCGGTATATCCTCAAGGTTTCTTGCAACGTTAAAACGGTAAGATCCATAAGATTCCTCTTCCTGGTGCCGAGTCCCAAGGGCGTCCTCGCAGATTCGAGGTCCCATACACCACTCATAGAGATAGTGATGGATCCAAATCTGCAAGGTTTTTGCGGGCCGGGGAGCGCCACTCTTAGGAACTTGACGTCATATTTGGTAATCTTGTCGTGCCGCGCTTTTGCCAGGTCCCGGTTCGGGCCGCAAACCTCGGCATCTAAAACCCAGACCTCGGTAGGTGTTGTTTTTACGAGCCCGGGCGTCCCCTGGCCAATCTGGCACGCGTTGGTAGTACGTTGATCCTGAGCTTTAGTAGGTTTAAATACTTCTTACCAGATGGGTAGGGCATACCCTTAATCCAATTATGTACAAAGGGCGTTTCGTGTGCTTTTTTTAAAATGTGCCCCATCAAACGTGTTGTGTAGTTGTTGAGACCAGTAATCGGTCTCTTGCGTAGCGGTCTCAATGGAGGTTCCCAAGCGCTTGCAAAGAAGTTTTGTTTTCGCAAGGTCTTTTTTTGAAGTGCTCGGTGATTAGCATCCATTGGACCCTAAAGTGCGTGGAGTGTTGTAGTGCTGTCAGGCGGGAGAGGCGGAGTCTAAGGATGAATGGACAACCTTTCTGATCTCTTTATCTAGCTCGCTACGGAGTGCGTAAGATGGTCTGGGACCAATGACAAGTTTATAAAGGAGGCGGGGAATGAGAAAGTCTTTCAAATATATGAGTCTTTGGTGGGGTTTAAGGGGAGCTATCGTGAGTCTGTTGAGTAAATGAAGGAGTATATCTTTGGTGAAGTCAACTCTGCCATTGCTGTCAAAGCCGACTCTAAGATATCTCCATCGATCGCTCATACCTTTAACTGGCAATTGCCGATCTCCAACGTTATATTTTGGTACGGTATTAATAAATCATTTACCTTCCATTTTTTTAAATAGGTGGGACATAGTAAAGCTTTTATTAGTATTAATTTCAAAGCCTCGGGATTTCAAAAGGGAGTCCGCAATATTAAAGAGCCGTTGGAGAGTAGATTTCGTAGAAGCCAGGAGGATGAGATCATCCGCAAAGGCTAAGCCCATAAGGCGGAAGTCATCAGTAAGTTGGTACCCGATATTAGTTTTGTCTAATTTTGAAAAAAATGTTGTTGAGAATTAGATTAAATAAAAGGGGGGACAAAGGATCTCCCTGCCTAACACTCCTAATCGGCCGAAATGTGCGACATTCTTGTCTAAATTCTATGAGAGATTGAGGCGAGTCTGAGCTCACGTCCTGCAGACCTGACATCGTTATAGATACCATCCAGAACCGCAAGATTCTCGAAGGTGCCATTATAGGGGAGAAACGCTTGCTGGATTGGGAGAAGCTTAATAGAGTTCTAGAGGCGTCTAGAGAGAACTTTGTTAAGCGCTGGTTGTAAGTATGAACTAATAGATAGGGGTCGCAGATCGCTTGGGGATGTGGCACTGTTCATTTTAGGGATGAACGCTAAGCGAGCAGTTTCATGGGCTGAGGCAATATCGCTAAGTAATAGTATGTTAAGAATACAACAGACTACTGCTAACGGGAGTTTACGGAAGGACGAAAGACAAATCCTGTCCAAGCCTAGTGCTATAGAACTTCCGCGGAGAGCTACATGGGTGTCTGTTAGGGAGAAAGGGAGGGAAACCTCGAAGAGATCAGAGTTGGGAGTGCATACGGGGCAAGGGAGTGGTTCAGGGGTAGTTGAGTCATCGTGTTGGCCCAGTGTTCTACAACTTCGGTGGTCTGCACGTTGTGTATGGTGTGTTAGCCGTCCAGCACCGCATGAGCGCATTTGGATCGGTTTTGGCTAAAATTTTGGAGTGGCTGCGTAGTCTTGACGTCGCTGTTGCCTTTTAGATACTCGCGCTTCAGTGGAAGAAGTCTCTCTAAAGGCATGACGTCGGACAGTGTGTGTAAAATGTTTGTTCAGAAAGTCGTTTAAGGCTACAATGTGGTCCTCACCTGAGCAATTATATTTGACAGATGAGTGAGGTGTGTTGAAATTATGTTGCGTTTGGGAAATGTGTTTGTGAGGGCTTGTATTTTATATATAATAATAGCTTTTTGGGATGGATTATAAGGGCCATCTGATTCAGAGTATCGAGGCCGACTAGGCCCAGGAAGCTCAGATCCGTCAGGTTTGAAACCCAGGTGAGACCTATTTTTACGGAGGTCCTCTACCAGACCCTTATGCGCCTGAGAATTACGTTGGCTTCTAATCGCCCCAGGTGTGCGTGAGTTAAAATTAGTAGCTAAAAGGTGTTCAAATTCTTTAGGCGTTTCGTTATTATTATCTAATAAAAAATCTGCTTCTAATGTTGCTAAAAGTTCACGGTCTTGTGGGTTCCATCTAGCCTTCTTAGACGAGAGGGGGGTTCAAATGTTCTTATTATATTCGTCCGGATGGGCACGACGACGGTGTAAATTAAGACCTGATTTAGAATTAAAAGCCTTTAAGCAGATACCAGATGGACATTTACAATTTGGCTAGGAGACGCGTAAAGTACTAGGGAGGTTAAAACTATTATTAGAACCAGCGGTGTCATTTTGTGAGGAACTTAAAATCAAATTGTTAGCCTGTGATCGGTTAGAGGTTGGGGAGGTGGCACGAACTTCTCGTTGATTGTGAATCAATCTAATGCGGCTCGCGAGGCCCGCGCCAGATTTGCATACTCGCCCACAAGTCTGGCAGCTTAGTCTTCCGGCGGTGTTGTTGCCGTCACGTGATGCCATCGTTGTCTTGGTCCACAGCGGTAATAAGATTTCTTTAAAAGTTTCGTACGTGAACGATGGCGCGATTTTTTTCAGATGTTATTGTTAAAATCGTTAGTAATGTCGGTTTAAGATATATATTTGTGGTAAATAGATGGAAGACTAGCATCAGACAGATTAATTGCTGTCTCTTCGATTCAGTGGAAGTAGAGCATCTATCACAAGTATATACTAGGTATGTAGGTAGTCAATGAATATATAGTGGTTTAACACACGATATGGCTGCCCAATATATCGTTGCTTACTGTATTATCTACGCTGTGTTTTATTTTAGAGTTCAAAACAAAGCGTATCGATACACCACTATATGTATGCACTGTCTGGCCGAGGTTTGCGGCCCGAACCGGGACCTCGGAAAAGCGTGGAAGGACAAGATCACTAAATATGACGTCGAGTTCCTAAGAGCGGCGCTTCCCGACCCGCAAAAACCTCGCAGATTCGGATCCATCACTATTTCTATGAGTGGTGTATGGAACTCTGAATCTGCGAGTACGTTCTTGGGACTTAACGTCACAAAGAGAAATCTTATGGATCTTACCGTTTTAACGTTGCAAGGAACCTTGAGGATATACCGCTCGCACCGGGTCCATAAGAGCGGGGGCTACCATCAAGCAAGGACACGGACAGCTGATTCTTAACCTCACGTGACACCTTTTTACCACCATTTTTATTAGGGCGAGCACTGCCGAGTGTGCAAACGTATTGTAAATGATTAATAAATAATCACAATATTTTCTATATATATTTATATATAGACCCTGTCAGCAGCGAGTGTAAAGGTGAAACATGTGACTGCTTTAAATGACACTCTTTAGAGTCGGTGCACTTTGTTTTCTATCTATATATATATATATATATATGTGCACGCAAAAGTTCAGACGTGAAATGTATATCATATATATATATATTTGTGCACGCAAAAGTTCAGGCGTAAAATGTAATTTATATATATATATATATATATATATATGTGTGTGCACGCAAAAGTTCAGGCGTAAAATGTAATTTATTTATATATATATATATATATATAAGCAAAAATATACGTCTCACGACTAAACTTATTTACTCAAGTCGTGATTATGTGGGCACTATCGTGTGTTATGAGACAGGTTTTCTAAACCTCTCTATTGCCTCACGTAGCTCTACACCGCAATCGGTCCAGATCCTATAAATAGAATATTTTACGCTTACGTTTACATTGACACTGCTTCTTCTAACACAAAATAGCGGATCCTTGTCTTCATCATGTCGAATGAACCGGTATATATATATATATATATATATATATATACTTGTTTTTTTTTGCGTTATTGTAGAAGGGCATAACACTTCAGCAAATATATAATTCATAATATTATAATTGAAACTTTTTTCTTTTTATTCATACTCTAATCAAATGAACATGTACGTGAACGTTTTCACTTTACATTTGCAACAATGAACGTTCGGTGGCGCAAACATTTTAAACAGTTCAAAATTTTAAAGATGTCATCCATCACTACTGATTGCAGATGGTTCGATTTTCACGCTGGAGTCTAGCTCTACTATTTCTCGCGGCTCTTGGTACCTGTGTTCCGAAAAGAATGTGCCTATATGATCCGGACGAAGATGACAAGTTTCTTGAAGAAGTTCTAAACGATTATCCCTACGTAAGTAACTACTATACGAAAGAAAGGTATACAAATGATTTATTGCAAACCATTTTTTTTGTTAACACGCGGAGCTCATAACTTGCGCACTCTGTATTTTACGTACTCACTGCATGCATTTGTAACGTATGCGGTTTGAATAAGTGGCTATTCGGTTGTCTCCGTTCTGTCGTGAGTGAAGCTCGTTTTTCAGTAAGAAACGCCAGAACAAACTGACGCACAGTAGAGCGTACCTCTTGCAGCTTGTTCGCTAGCGTGCCGTCATACTCGTGTAGCGCATTTCGTTAATGCTTATAACCTTACCAGCCCAACAGACCGACTATTTTATTCATAGCGGCAATCTTTTCATCAGGCGCTAGGGCGAATTTAGCTTTTTTACAACTGTGTGTGTATGTTTTGTGTAACCGAATATATATATAAATATATATATATATATATATATATATATATATATATATATATATATATATATATATATATATATATATATATATATAACCGTACTCTTTCGCAAGTTTGTCAACGTTTAAATGCGCCTATATATATATATATATATATATATATTTAAGAGTTAACTTATTTGTATCCAAATAGTACTCTCCACGGCTTGCCACAACCTTTTCCCATATCTGAAACAAACTTTCGATGCCCATGGCAATGAGGTCTGGTTTTTGCTTTCCAAAAATGGTCTCCACGTGTATTTTACTGCTTCTGGTAAAATGAATGCCTCTACCTAGAGACGGTTCTGTAAACATCTGAATATTTAGTTTAGAATAAATAGTCTAAATAATAGTTTAACGGTACGATTTCCGGAGTTTACGGTGGATGCAGCAAAATTTTCCAATTGAGGCATTGTCTTGGTGGAAGATAACGCCCATTCTCTTCACAAAAATGTGTCTATTCCTTTAAAGAGCGGCAAAAGGTCGGTCGAGCTAATAGCAGTAGACACTCGTGTCTACCACCAAGATCTCTCATGTTTCACATTGTCATAAGAAACACATTTTTTCTCACAGGTAACAATTTGATTCAAGAACGGACACTCATTATGTTTGGCAAGCCAATAAGGGTATTTTGCTAAACGCTTCACTTTGTTGGTCTCGCTCGAATCACGAGGTGCCCATTAAGCCAACTGTGACACAAAACTGTTGCGAACTCCATGGCTAATATATCTTTATGCTATTCATGAGCTACTTGAAATAACATCACTTTACAAATTTAAATTAGGCATTCTTGCGTATAAAAAAAAACTTCCGTGGTATGTTTCCTCCAGAATTGTTTCATTTTACATTCAACACCAACAGGAATCGAAACAGCCCACCCCTGAGAATACCCAATACGTATCGTAACTATAGACTTAAATCGCCTGATATGGCCAAGGCCAAAATTGGGAACACTCTCGATAATTAATTACGGAAATGTACATCACTTAAGTTATTCAAGGAAAATGGCATCATAAACTACACGTATTTAGCTGCTCATCGCATGGCGCCGATTATAGAAGCGGCATTGCCCCTACACACCGCGAGAGACAGAAACTGTCTCAGATATTCGCCTTCGCGCTGGTTCCCCGTTGTTGCTGTCATTCTCCTGGCCAGATCCCGAATGAATTTTGCTGTTCCACTGCTGATGGGTCCTAATGTTTCCATAGCCACCGGTACGAAGTGAACACTGTTTTCAAGGTCTGCGTATTTGCGTCTATTTTCCTGTTCGGCGTGCTCTGCTACCCATCCTGTGCTAACAGAGCTATGGCTGAGATACGATGGAGCTACCGTGCAGGATACTGTAGCATCCCAGGCCAAGCACTTGCCGTGAGACCATAATGGTATGGTCACGCCGTCATCGTCTCTTGTCGTTGTCCTGTCCGAGGCTCTGTAGTTCTAGTTTTGCTGGCAACCTTGCCTTCCAAAGAGCTTTTTTGATAATTTTGTTTAACTCCATGTGCCGTGAAATCCTTCCAGAACTTCTTGGACAGCTTAGTGAGTGTAGACCGTAGGCATCGACCTCATTTCCGCATCTGTGCAAGGATAGGGTTCGCAAATTGGAACTCCTATCCTGATAGCAGCAGCCATGCGGAAAGTGGTTGGGTCCAGCATGGTGCCTAAATGTGGAGATAGCAGGGCTTTAAGCCAGCCTTCACCAGAAATATCTCTGGCGGCTCGGAAAACCGCCTGTTCACGGCGCGTACACAAAGAGTCTCGGATGGTTCTTGCTAGCTTTCTGCTACTATATCCGTCAAGTTTGCGCCGATTAGATATTCTTCCAACGGGCCGGGTCCAATTTTATCCTGATTTTACATTCAGCCTCCACCGTATGTTTGTGAATTAGCTGTTGCACATCGTGGCTTACCACGACTCTGACATAGCTCCGAACTGGTTTAGCGAAGCAGCGTAACATACTGGAGCCAGGTCTACAGCACTTTTTAAGCCAAGTCCACCCTCCTTGATAGATAAACTTGCCCTCTTCCATATCTCGTCGTTAAGCTTGACGTTTAGCACCTTGCTCATGATCTCTCTGGTAGAAGTATCATATGCCTCAAGTTCATCTGGGCAGAGATCTGTCGGTGCACTACGAAGTATCTAGTTTAAACGGGGTGCTCTCAGGCTGTATCTCCACACGCACATTGCCGCTTGTGGATGCATTCGCTTGAGCAATGGTAATACGCCCTCGATAAAGGCTGTTCGGTCGTTAGCACTTGAGGGATTATTTGCCTGCCTAATGGGCCCCTAGTAAGACATTTCAATAAGACATTCTTGATTGACAATCGACAATAATCGATAAGACATTTCAACGATAAGCTTATTATTATTATTATTATTATTATTATTATTATTATTATTATTATTATTATTATTATTATTATTATTATTATTATTATTATTATTATTATTATTATTTAATTAGAGTACCAATAAGTACTAATAACACTATAGATAACTGAATAACAAGTAAAACGATGTATGAAACACGGATGTTCTGTAAGAAGCGTATGTTTGAAAATAATAATAAACTAAACCTGCTTTCTGTTTTGCCTGAGCATTAAGAGCTAGTTGACTCTTTTCAACAGCTCACTAAACATTTGGTACCTTGATGATGGTGTACTAAGAGGAGACGCATCCATGGTTGCCGAAGACATTCGGCGCGTGCTCGAATTTCGCCAGATTTCGGGCTTGGAGCTGAATCCCGAGAAGCGCAAGAATCTACGTTACGCGTGATAGTGCGCAGGCGCCTGACCTCCGTCCCCTCCAAGCTTTATTGCGGGTTGTAAGATTACCCACGTCTACGACCTGTAGCTTCTGGGAGTCCCCCTCCGACCGCAGGGGCTCGCACGCGTTTCTCAAAAAATGGCAAAGCGTGTTAAAGGACGTCGCTAACAACCTCACCCCGCTCGGCGCTCATCGCGCTCTCTTTTTACTTCGCTCGTCGTTCTCAGCCACTAGAGTCAACCACCCTCCTTTGAGAAACTAATCTTACAGGGCGATTGGACGACCTTCGTCCATTTGAACGAGTTAACGCTAAACAACCTCGAGTCCGTCCTTAATCTTTCGCTGGGCACCCCCCGCTCGAAAGCATGGCGACAACTACCGATTTCCAAAGGAGCCTGGGGATCCCGGATCCACTTGTCTCGGCTGGCCCAGCTATAGTCTTCGATCTGACAACAGGTCATTGCACTTTTAGACGAAGCCCGGCGCTGTTGCAGTACAAGGACCTACAAGACGCCTTCAGAGGAGTTAAAGACAATTTGCCGTGGTGCCCTGGGCAGTCCTCGGAGCAAATCACGATGAGATCACTTAAATTCTGTCAGTTAAATTCTGTCAAATCTAAACTATACACATTGTAAATATAAAACATTGTACTGGTGCCCAGTAAAAATCGCTAGAAGGAAACGAAGTATCCTATGTCGTTAAAAAGATATGGTATATGTACTATATTTGGTTTTTTCAAATTTCTTTTAGTTACTGGCAGATCGATTGTCTTTTGATATTTCGTAAGTATTCTTGAAATGATATACTAACTTACACGCCTACATTTAATTACATTTCAGTTAAAATGTCTGGAGCGCATCGATCGCTTCGCGGTCCTCGCTTAATGGGCGTCAGTGCTCATACTTGCTGCGATAAATGCGGTGATGATTGTAGCTATGAAGATCTAAAATTCTGCCTCGCAGAATTGTTCATACACGTGTTATATGTGGTCAACTTAGAAAGGCCACATGTGTTAGAGAGGATGACATACTGTTTGCAATAATCTGCCTCGGTGGCACTGGTGCAGTTAAAATACTTTTACTTAATAAACATAAATAATAAATATAAAAGTTATCATTTTGTAACAAGATAAGTTAACGAAGAATGTCTGTCAAAGAATAAAGAAAACCTTTCCAGTAAACCTGTTTTCTAAAGATGTCTATATTCCCTTAACTATAGTCTGGTGCATCTTTACATAGGCTTCCAAACGGCACCTTAATAGTTTTAAGGAGCACAGAGGCATCATTTAAGTCTATGCATCTCTCAGGGTCATGAATAATCCAACAATAATAAAAGGTG